>JANRGW010049482.1:0-24920 GCA_024733675.1 Psilopsiagon aymara
TTGGGCGGGGGGGTGGGGTGGGGTGGGATTTTGTAGTTGTTGTAGTTTAAATCAGAACTCACAGCGCTTTAAAAAAGAATCAGACTGGGGAAGGACTGAGTGAAGAGCAGCTCTAGGGAATGGGCCCTGGAGTCGGCGAATGGGGCAGGAGCAAGCAGCAAGCCCTGTCAGGAAGGATGCCCAGTACCATCTGGAGCTGCATCAGCAGGACTACCTACCACCAGGAGATCAAAGCAAATTTTTATCCCATTCTACCTAGTACTCACAACCAGTATGTGCAGTTAGGGGCCCCCCAGTAGCGGAAAGACATCGACACGCTGTAGTAAGCTCAGTGGAAAAGCCTCAAGATGACCAGGCTGGAATAGTCGGATGTGAGGAGAGGCTGGGAGCGTGAGGCTTGCACAGCCTCATGCAAGGATGACTTCAGGAAACCTCACAGCCACGCCCCCAGGGCCGGGAGGGATCAGTGAGAATACAGCTGCACCCTTCACAGGGATTCATTCATTGTGACACGATGAGGGAAAACAGGCATAAATTGAAAAAATGGAGGTTCAGGCTGAATATAAGAAGAAACTTTTTTCTCAGGGATGGTCAAGCACTGAAGGCATTGCCTGGAGAGGTCATACTGGCTCTGTCATTAGATATTTTCAGACCTCAGTTGCATAAAGCCCTCAAGGTCTACTCTGACTATGCTGTCAGCTGGAAGTTGGCACCAACCTGATTTATCCTGTACTCCAATGAAAAAATACAAATATGGACACTAGATTATGTAGGCAGACCTTAGATTGAACTGTTTTGTCTGTATAGTTTCCATAGAATTTTGATTCTTTCTTGTATTCAGTAGATAAAAGGAACTCTAACTGATGATTGAATCTCTGATTTCTGCTTGTAAGACTTCTGAAATATCTTAACCAGTGATTCTCTAATGAAAATTATACAAGCTGTTCCTGATCTGGAACCCCAAACCAGCAGCTGTTATAGAAGCTAGTCTTAATGTTCTGTGGTATTCTTGCTGTTTCTTATTTTCTCTTCAGCACCATGAATTCTTCATCTCGTCTTGGAGTTAAGCTATGCTAAATTATTGTTTATTATAGAAAGCTCTAATATTTTAATATTTTTATATTTGTCATGGTTTAACCCAGCTGTAACTCACACAGTTCGCTCACTCACTACCCCCTCTTTCTTCCCGCCATCTCCCTGGGTGGGATGGGGAGGAGAACTGAAAGAATGTAACTCCTATGGGTTGAGACAAGAACAATCCAGTAACTAAGGCATAACACAATTCACTGCTGCTACCACCAATAATAATAACGACAAGGGAAAAGAATGCAACCACTCACCACCTGCCAACCGATACCCAGCCTGACTGAGTGGTGAACCCACTATTCCAGGTCCCTGCCCTCAGTTTTTTACATCCTGGGCATGACATGCTGTGGTATGGAGTACCTCTTTGGCTAATTTGGGTCAGGTGCCCCATCTCTCCTTCCTCCCAGCTTCCCCTCCTCCCTGGGGGAAATTGAGACTCAGAAAGTCCTTGGTCAGGCTAAATATCTGGGCAGTAACTAAAAACATTGGTGTTATCAGCAGTGCTCCTGGCCAAAAGTCAAAAATACAGCACTACACCAGCTACTAAGAAGGAGAAAAATTACTGCTACTGCTGAACCCAGGGCAATACTGAAGTATGGATATGCAAGGATAATTTCTAACTGGCTGGGTTTACTGCAGAAAACCTAGAATGATTGTTGTACACTGAAAGTGTATGGAGTCTTGCTTAAAGGTCACTTTTCATCAGCTTTTACTAAACTTTATAAGTTGTTTCTAAACCTACGTTTATTGCCTTCTTCCTAACAGGTGCTGCCATCTCCTAAGGTTGTAAATAGCATGCATACATACAATGTAAAAAAACCCACTGAAAAGATATAAACAGATAAACTTCTTATTGACACAGAAATTATTGTATCATATCTTATATATAAGTATGCATAAATCTGTGTTAAAATATGGAAAAGTCATGTGCCTTTACAGCTAACTTTCAAGCTGCTATTTACCTTCAGAACATTTTTTCAGTGGTCACCCATTTTTAAAATTAATTTAAGTTCAGTTAAGCTTAGTCAAGGCACCTAAAACATGAGCAGAGAATTTGGCTTTGTAAGGAACTTTTGCAAGGATTTTGTACTAGCAAAAGCCTTTTTAAGATAGACTGATCTGAAGCACCTATTAATACATATTTTAAATAAAGATATCTCCAGTATATTACTGTTCATTTATTTTATTTGTGATGGTTAAGGCACAAATGAGTGGAATGTAATAAGAGAGTTGTTAAATGTTTGAAGCTAAAATCTGCACTGTAATATTGCTGCGAAATTTAAATTGGCTGTAAGTTTTGCTTAGGGGCAGGGAGTTTAAGGAACATCTGGAGATTCTGAAATAACCTGCATTCATTTACGTTATTTAAGTTGTAAAATCATATTCAATCTTGACCCACTCAGGAAATCTAACATAAACGTCCTGCTGATTTTGACAGTCAAACAGCAAAAACACCCTCTAATGAGTATTTAATAGTCACCAAAAGTTCTGCATTAAGTACAAAGCCCTTTTGATTACTTATTCCACTAATTTAAAGTAAATGCTTTTACAGATGGCATCTGTTAGGACGCAGAGCGTGTGCTGCATTTATATGTAGCCATTGAAAATAAATTCCAGCTTTGGTATAAGGATAGTACAAAAGAGATCAAACATGAAACACTGAGTAAACATTTACCAGTGATATTTTTAAAGCTCTTCATAAAAATTATCCAGTAGCAGAATACAATACTTGAAGTATATGAAATAATTTAGAAATACTTTGGCAAATTAACACCTAAAAAATATGACTAAGACAAAATAATTGAGCTCTTCCTTTTTTTTTATCATCTTCCCTGGTTATATTTCCCTATTCCTTCAAACTGTGTTATCTTATGAATAAAGGAGGAAAAAAAATCCACACTTTCGGTTAATAGAGATCAATGGGAGAGCAATGATGGCTTATATTTACATCAGAGGAAAAAAAAAAAAAGAAAAACAAAAAAGCCCCCACCCCAACCAAAATGCAGCAACAGCAAAAAAACAGCTTTTTCTTTCAGAAGAAACATTCATCTTTGTGCTATCATCAAGAATTTCATCAGCAAAAGTCATGCTAAAACATGCATTCAAAAGTGTGCGAATTAAGAGTAATTTTTTTCAGTCTACAAACGTGTCATGGGTGACTGAACAACCAAACATTTAGTTTGATATGTTTGTGAAGAAACGTCTTCCACATATTTTAGAATACTGAGATATTGAAGGCATATTGATAAATAACAAACCCAAGATTTTCAAAGAAAAATATCAGTTCATTTAAACACAAAGTGCGCAGCTGTGTTTTACAGTTATTTCCAGTAGTTGCTGTCAAAAGCTTTATGGTTAATTCTTACAACATATTAACTTTACCGTACTCTGTGCTGTCATAGAGCATGTACCAAGTGAATAATAATTTCAGAGTAAAATTATAAATGATTTAGGGAAAAACTTCATTATAGAATATTAAGTTCCTCCAAGCATTCAAAAAAACACACACACACACAAAAAAAAAAAAAATAGAAAAGACTGATCCAATCATTAGCTTGAGTCAAGCACCTAAAATTCAAGAATTATCATCACAGTCACGAAACCTTAAAGTTTATTCATTGTTGTGCTCCAGCATGCAGAGCTGTGGTTCTTGGCCTCATTTAATCTCTGAGGAAAATATACTATATGTTACACTCCACAGAATTTTTCACCTGTTCATCAAAACTGGACATTATCTTACCTTTGCCTCTTTCTGTGCACCTAAGGTTGCTTTAGTGAAAATGCAAGCATTGAGAAATTTGCATTTGTTTGTTTGTGTGTGCGTGTGATACATAAACACAGTTGATTAATTTTCATACGAGCAGACAGTCAGGAAAAAAATCAAGATGCCCATCTGAACCTAGAACATGAGAATACTGAGTTTCAATGATTCGGATCAGAGGTATGCCTCCTTTACTTGCTTTTTATAAAACTATGTCTCTTAGAATGCCAAAAAATATGAAGAAATTATAGTTATAATCAAATGTCAATTACCACTCCAGTCTTTAACTGTAATTTTTATCTTTTTTTTTGTAATTCGCATTATTTGTGAAACAACCTGTATTAACTACTGCAGTTAAAAATGCAGTTACAAGCAACTCCAGAATTATTGTTCTGGGACACTGTTATATGTTCATTATAACTGAGCCAGATAATAAGCCAGATCAAGTTAATGCAAGATGAACATTTCTTCAGAATTTAAGAATTCTTCAGAAGGATGTTCTTTCCCATGAAATTTATTTACTGTGGGATGTGGGAGGTGGTATTACTAACTGAAGGAAGCACAAGGGAGTCAGCTGTTCATTTTTCTTTCTCATAAAGGTGAATAATGACAGTGAAGGAACTGATGAGCTCATGAAAGATCATCCTTAAAAAGAAAATTTAACAGACAAAACCAGCCTATATTTCATTCAGATTCTAACCAGTATGTCCATAATATGATTCTGACAAAAATACATCTACTGGGAGTAAAAGGGTAACTCGATGCCCTTTTCAAACCTACGCTGCTCCTTTATCAGTTTCATTTTGCTAGAACTATAAGGGAGTAATGAAATTTTCATGCCTGTAGACTACAGCTACTTTATTAGACTCTATTCTTTAAATTTCACTACTTTGTTAAAGTTTACTGCCAATACCACAAAAATCACCACTAGTAAGCATGCCTATGATTAATAAAGTACACATATACATGTATATATCAAGTCATTACAAGCAACCAACACTATAGCAATAATCAATTATAGCAGCACCCAGCAACAGAAATCAAGTATATATAACAGGCCATTACAAGCTTATCACTAGTGAAGTAAACTTATTAATGGTCATCGGCAAATGCTCTGACCACACCACACACGTCTTGGAAGGCAGATGCGGGGACTGTGAGGATGAAGAATCTGGGCCCACTGTAGGAGAGGATCTGGTTCGAGACCATCTTAGAAACCTGAACATATATAAGTCCATGGGACCTGACGAAATCCATCTATGGGTCCTGAAGGAGCTGGCAAGTGAAGTTGCTAGGACACTGTCCATCATATTTGAAAAATCATGGCAGTCAGGTGAAGTTCCTGATGACTGGAAAAAGGGGAATGTATCCTCCATTTTCAAGAAGGGGAAAATGAATGACCCGGGGAACTACAGAACCATCAACCCACCTCTGTGCCTGGCAAAATCTTGGAGTGGATTCCCCTGGAAGGTATGCTGAGGTACATGAAAAACAAAGAGGTGGTTGATGACAGCCAGCATGGCTTCACTAAGGGGAAGTCCTGCCTTTTATGATGGGGCTACGGAACTGATGGACAGGGGTAAAGCAGTTGATGTCATCTACCTGCACGTGTGCAAAGCATTTGACACTGTCTCACATGACATCCTTGTCTCTAAGTTGGAGAGACATCAATCTGATAGGTGGACCAATCGGTGGATAAAGAACTGGTTGGATGGCCACACGCAAAGAGATGTTCTCAATGGCTCGACGTCCAGCTAGAGGCAAGTAATGAGTGTTGTCCCTCAGGGACTGGTGTTGGGTCTGGTCTTGTTTAATATCTTTGTTGGTGATAGGGACAGTGGGATTGAATGTGCCCTCAGCAATTTTGCTGATGACACCAAGCTGTATGGTTTAGTTGATACACTGGAGGGAAGGAATGGCATCCATAGGGACCTTGACATGCTTGTGAGGTGTGCTGATGCCAACCTAATGAAGTTTAACCATGCCAAGTGCAAGGTCCTACACCTGGATCGGAGCAATACAAGGCAGAGCTATATGTTGGGCAGAGAAGAGATTCAGAGCAGCCCTGTGGAGAAGGACTTGGGGGTGTTGGTCGATAGAAAAATGAACATGAGCCGGCAGTGTGTGCTCTCAGCCCAAAAAAGCCAACTGCATCCTGGGCTGCATCAAAAGGAGTGTGACCAGCAGGTTGAGGGATGTGATCCTGCCCCTCTACTCTGGTCTTGGGAGACCTCACTTGGAGTATTGTATGCAGTTCTGGTGGCCTCACCATAAAAATGACATGAAACTGTTGGAACAAGTTCAGAGGAGGGCTACGAGGATGTTTAGTGGTCTGGAGCACCTCCCGTAAGAAGATAGGCTGAGAAAGTTGGGGCTGTTTAGCCTGGAGAAGAGAAGGCTGCGTGGAGACCTCATAACAGCCTTTCAGTATTTGAAGTGAGCCTATAGAGATGCTGGGGAGGGACTCTTCTTTAGGGACTGTAGTGAGAGGACAAGGGGTAACAGGTTGAAACTTAAAGAGGGGAAGTTTAGATTGGATATGAGGAAGAAATTCTTTCCTGTAAGGGTGGTGAGGCACTGGAATGGGTTGCCTAGGGAAGTTGTGAATGCTCCGTCCCTGGCGGTGTTCAAGGCCAGTTTGGACATAGCCCTGGGTGGCATGGTTTAGTGTGAGGTGTCCCTGCCCATGTCAGGGAGGTTGGAACTAGATGACCTTCAGGCCCTTTGCAGCCCTAACTATTTGATGATTCTATATTAGAAATATGATATATTACTTATATATATATATGTTACACCAAGCATATTAGACAGAACTGAGAAGGGGGTCAAACCATCACAGGAGGGAGGAAGAAATGATCCCAGAAGGAGACCCCACTGTTCAGAAGTGGGAGGACAAACAGAACCATCCCCAGCAGATGACCAATAGTGTTAGCAGTTTCACTTTGAAGATAATTCACATCATGGAGTTTGGAGTCAGGAAGGTGTCTCTGGTGAGGGTCCTATATTTTGTAGAGAGTTCATGCAAGCCTGTTTATGAAAGGGAAAAGTATGCAGCACAGGAATTTCTCAGACAGAATCCGCTCCATTTTGGATTGAAATTAAATCATAGAGGCATAAGAGCATATAGGGCACCAACTTCAAGCAACCAATAAATGTTCATTTCTACTTTAAATCTAAACCAGTCAATACATGATGATGTTTTCTGTTCTCTCAGTCCATTTTTTATTTTTTATTTTTTTTTCCCTTGGACTGTTTCATTGCATTTGCAGTTGTAACCACCATAAATAGTTACTGATTCTTATTTTCTCAAGACATCCTTCCAGACAAATTTTCATCTTGTTTTTGTGCTTACTGATGGTATTTCAGGATGTCTACAGTTTCTATGTACCCAGATGAACTTCAAAGATACCAGCTGCACTTTTTAAGGATGCTTGCGGTTCTCAGGCCTCATTCCCAGGCTAACATATTCCAAGCTGCCAGGCATTTTTTTTTTTTCTGTCAGTATTTCTGCAAGCATTTCTTTCTGCTCAGTAATTTTCCCTTCTGAACAGGTTGCCTTCCTGCTCATGTCACCTGCATAATGAAGAATCCTGTGGATAATAGCATCTTTAGTGGAAGAAGTCATAGGATTAAGAAATATATTAATATCGTTCATGCAGAATCAAAGAATCCTAGAATAGTTTGTGTTGGAAAAGACCTACGATCATCTTGTTCCAACAGCCTGCCATGAGCAGGGATGCTTCACACTAGACCATGTCTCTCAAGGCTCTGTCCAACCTGGCCTTAAGCACTGCCAGGGATGGGGCATTTATCACTCTTTGGGCAACCTGTTCCAGTGCCTCACCACATTCACAGTAAAGAACTTCTTCCTTATAACTAACCTGAATTTCCACTGTTTAAGTTTAAACCCATTTCCCCTTGTCCTATTTCTAAAGTTCCTGACAAAGTGTCTCTCTCCATCATCCTTGTAGCCCCCCCTTGAGATATTGGGAGGCTGCTGGGGATTTATCAACCTGCTATAAATTGTGTTTGCTTCAAGCTTCATTATATTGGTGGTTCACATGTTCTAGCTTGTATATGAGTCAGAACAGGGGAATGGATCCCAAGTGCATTAAGTTCTGGACTATTAAGGGAATTAAACATTTTGTGATTTACAAAAAGGAAAAAGATGTGATTTTAAAAACCCACAAACCTTCAAGTTTTAGAAACACAGTCAGTACTTTATACTTTCAACACATGGAAAAACCTTCATGCAAGATACAAAGGGCTTTCTTCCCATCTAAGTAAACTAGGTCAACCATTTCTCACTTTGTTATTTGCTTTGGAACCTCTCATTAAGCACTTACCACACAATATCCACTTCATGGACAGTTTAGTGAGTTAAATAATTAATCTGTAGTTTTTACACTCCAAATGTGATTTTTGCTTTCATAGAAAACACCTTTCCACTTGTCTCAAACTCCTTTGAAACTAGGACTTGAACTTCTTACAGTTGAACCTCGTTAGAATGCACTTACTTTGTAGAATTAAATGTTTCCATTAAATATTCTATCAGCTACACTAGCTAACAGCTATTACAGATTTCAGAATATACTGTAATGCTGAAAATACTATGAAGTGTTAAACAAATTCAAAACTGAAAATGTGCAAATAGACAACTTGCTAGTCGAAGATGTCATACTCACGAAACTCAGGTTTTCCAAAGCAGAAACCCTTGGAATCGAATTTAATAAATTGCATCCTTTTAGTCCTGTACATGATCATAGAGTCATAAATCCACTTAGGCTGGAAAAGACCTTTAAAATCATTGTGTCTAACTGCAAACCTAACACTGCAAAATCCAGCACTAACCTAAGTCCCTAAATAGGTCCAGGCATGCTTGATAACACTTTCAGTGAAGACATTATCTTAAAAAACAGTAAAGATTATTTTTAATAAACCCAGAAAATAGTATCTCTTTCATTCATTTTGAGGGTTATCATTCAGATATATCATGTATGTAGGCGGAAAAGTTACTCCAACCTTTCTTGCATGATGAGTAGCAAATAACATTTGTAAAAACAATTTAAATGGGAATGAAGCACTCTGTCAATAAAGTTTGATATGAACTTTAGGAAAAAAACCTTCCATATTGCATCATGCATACATGCACAACTCTAACTGAAAAGCAATATCGAAATAGAATAAATAAATTCTTTAAGCAAGACATTTTTGTTGTAGTGCATTACTCTTACTTTTTAGTGGCAGAGAAATTCAATGTATGCAACAGTTGCAAATAGCTGTCAGTCTTATTTCTTTTAATGTAAACCAAGCCTTTTAGAGTTGTTTGAAAAATCACGTCCTGTTGCATTCAGAAATACCCAGAGACACTCCTAAGCTTATGAAAAGTGTGAAAAATTTTATCCCCAGTGCAAACTTTAATGATGGGTCCTCTGAAATTTAGAAAGAAATAAAAATATTAAGGAAAAGTATATATATAGAGAGAAGTAGAACAAAAATTTGACAGAATAAATACTGTGGGGAGAAAAAAAAATCCTTCCAGTGAAGAAAGGGTTCTTCAACTAAATTTGAAACAAGCTGGAAATTTGGCTGTGTAGGATTACATAAGGAAAAGGAACCACAGGAGGGTATTTGTAATCAGGAAGTAATTTTAGTTTTAATGAGGGGAAGCAGTAGACAAGACAGGTCTTTATGACACCACCTGCAGGACTTTAAAGGAAGAGGAAAGCTCAGAAAAGACATACCAGTTTAATTTTTTAATGGATTTTTTTTTTTTTTTTTTTTTTAAATAGTGAGGCTGCATAATGATCTGAGGGGCAATAAAGCATGAGGCACTTAGTGTGAAATCTAGGAAATTACCTATGTAGGAGATCGTATGATTGAAGAAAGACTGATCAGAAAAGGCTACCAGTCAAGAACTGTATAGAGGATAGAGGACTAATGATCATGATATCCATCAGTAGTCTAATTAACTTTTTTACATTAAATCATTCTTATTAAAAGTAGCACTTTTAAGCAAATACTTCTAGCAAGATTCACCATGGGAGAAAGAGAGGGTGAGGATGGCATGGAAGGCTCTTTTATGACAGGCCTCTAAGAGCAGAAATAATGAAACTGTGGGAACAAAAATAGTTGCAGAAGGATATTAAAATGCTCAGAAAAATGAGTAATGAAGTTAGAAGAGGAAAGAAAGAAGTAAAAGTGATAGGCAGTTTTAATACTTATAAGTTTTATGCCTGCCTTTTAATGCGCATTTACATTTTTTTTTTTAGCTATATTTCCCAAGAACCCTAGTACAAATTTTCTTAGATTCTTATTTTTGTGTACAGAACATTGGTGCATACTGAGAGCATTCCTTGCTCAATCAGGGTCCTAACCCTTTCCTCTGGAATGAATTTCATTCCGTAACATTAACTACTCTTTGAATGAGTTCTTTGTTTTCTATTATACTGTGAATAATTTCTCGAGCTTTTCCCTGCCATGCATTTTGGAATTAAAATGACATCACAAATTATGCCCTGAGGAGTAGCTCACTTGACTCATTCATGAATAGATTAATATTTGAATGTACCTGATTTTATTGTTTTAAAAATTTATTAAAATATTTTACATTTCCAAATATTTTTTTGTTTGTTTGTTTTTTACTTTTTACATCCATGACTTCAAAGCAGCCTGCATATTTTCCCTACCAATATTTGCATTTATATGAATGGTTATATAAGGGTAAAAAAGCCTTCAGCAGAGTTGTCACTTGAATGAGTTCTTAATTCCAGAAATAAAAGTATGCATGTACACACTGTTATTTTTTAATTCACTGATTTCTGTCTGTAGCAATCTGTTTATCACTTCAAACTCCAGCCTCACAGCACTATTCAATAAATTGACCAAATAGCTTTACTATCCCAAAATTTTGTAAGGAAATTTACTGAAGAAACAAATATTTTTGGAATCAACATTAGGTGATATTATATTAATAAATTATTTTGTTAACAATAGTCTTTATTCCAAAAGTATATGGGTTTGCCTGAAAAAAGTCAGTAGCGTGGTTTATTTCTTTATAGACATATTTCCATCTAGAAAATGAAGTTTTCTGAATTACTGCACAGGTAACAAAAATTCTTTTTAAATGTTTCATTCAGGCTGGAACAGCTGTATTGTATCTTTCTGGGTGTATCATCCTTCCCTCGCCACAAGCAATAAGGAACAAGAAGGTTAAATAAACATGCACTTTTGGAAGAGGACAAATAAAAAGTAAACAATCAATGTTGTTTCTAAATTTAAAAAAAAATAGCTAATGAAAAAATTCTAATAGGAAAAGTGATTCACAAATACAGCAACCCTCTGTATAGAACTAGTTTTTGATTGTCCTTTCTGCACTTTGCTCCCTTCTCCAAGTTGTAAACTTCTGTCACTGCTACACAGATGCATTAAGTAACTCTAAGATTATATCATTTGAAAAAGAAAGCTCTGTTTTATCCACTTCAGTTCTAAAATTACTATAAATTGATGACACATAGGTACTTTTTCAGAATGACTTAAAAATACCAACTTGCTTTAAAGAACTTGAACTGATCACTAAGGTTCACATTGGAACATGATGGCAAACTACCTTTTTCAAGATACCAGCAAAGCATCAGAATAGTTTTTAGCTTCAGTATCTAAAGAAACTACACTTGCAATGAAACTTCCATTTTCATTCAAGTGATTGTAAAATTGAAAGCATTCAATTTTTTGAAAACCATTTTTGTTCAGAGAAGTGTATCTACCAACTAAAAGAACTAGCGTTGATAAGTTTGCTTCATTAATGATAAATTGCAGTAATATTTAATAGCATATACCTGCTTGGCTGTTGTTAGTATTGTTTGTACTAGAATACCAATTGATGCTGTTATTGATTGGTAACATGTTATTAATTGTACCATAGTACTAATTGCTGATAGTAATTTGCAATAGCTTGATATATAGCAATTCATATTCATTTTATCAATCATATATGCACTTGCTAGTGGTAAATTTTTACATTGGTAGTAATTTTACATTGTGGCAACCTGTAATAAAGTAGGGCAATGTAAAGGATGAAGTCTTTATGTCCTTGTGCATTATAGAATTATAGAATAATAGACTCATAGAACACTTAGGGTTGGAAAGGACCTTAAGATCATCTAGTTCCAACCCCCCTGCCATGGGCAGGGACACCTCAAACTAAACTGTGTCATGGTTGCAATTTCTGCATACCTGTAGGCTGGGCAACCCTGTAGATTATGATAGAGCCAGCTGTCACAATTGTTTTAAGAAACAGAATTATCAGATATTACACAAATACACACACACAAAAAAAATAATCCATGCTCTTTATATTGTATTGGATTCATTGGCTTTCTTCTTATTTTTTGCTGAGATGCAACAACAAGATAAACTTCACTGAAGGATGCCTTGCTTTGTAGTAGTGCAAGACCATAAAACCATTAAAACTTTTATTTTATTTTTTTCTGCATAATTTACTCTTTATAAATTGGTGTCTCTCGGGAACTAAAACTGCATGAGAGAGCGATTTCTCTTCTAGGTGGTGATAGTCCATATCTCTTCTCTGGTTAATCATTCAGATTAATTCTTTTTCAATACCTTTATATGGGCTGGAGATACAAATTTTATATTCTACCATACTGTGGAATTCACCTGTGCAATTTTTTCTGTGGAGGTATATGCTATGCAAACTGTGTAGTAATAAAGTTTACACAACATATGTTGCAAATTAACCTGCATTACACATGGAATGCTTTTAAAAGTTAATGTGAATCCTTCCAGTAATAAATTTTCATTACTGTTCCTTTTATGTTTCTTAAATCTATGGCCTGTACACTCTGTTTTGTGACAGAATAAGCTTCTTATAGCTGTTTCTAGCTATCAGAAAACTGAAGAATATCTACACAGCCAAATAATAAACTTACTTCAGAAAAATTGTGTTTTGGGAGTTTTTGTTAGTATTCATTTTTTTATTTATTTTCCCAATCTTGTTGCACTTTCAAAGGAGCAGAATGAAACCTACACACACATACACCCATCTCCCCCCATTTTTGAGGCATCAAGGTTTAATAACTGGAAGGGCATCCTTTTAGGAAAGACTATTGCATTTGACAATGGGCTCACCAAATAGCTAGGCAGCTCAGTTAAATGAGAGGAGTGAGATACATCCTATCTCTGGGTAAATGCTCCTTCTCAGTTGTGTTCCAATTACTTTTTTGGGTAGGGCTGGCTTACCTAAACCCACTGAGTGGAACAGTCTTGATATTATAGACATTGCTTCTTCAAAGAAGTCTCGCAAGAGAAACTTCAACATTCCCTGTCCATGGCAACTGAATGTAATGGTGCATTATAATGCATTTTATAAGGCAAAATGAATAAATATGGAGAACAGTTTACACTTTCAATCAGAATCCATGAGAAACAAGTGTATTATATTTATTCTATAAGCATCCCTGTCACTTTAAGACACAAATCAGTCTAACACAAATTTAAAAAAAAAAAATTAAATAATTACCACTCCTAACATTGCATTGTTCCAGAGGTTGGCTTAATTTAACAAATACCATTATGATTACAGTAAAGCATATTGCAACTATGGTTATAAAATACGGTGGCACAGATCACCAAACAGCATATATTGGTGTCAATAGAACGCCATTGACACCAATATATGTATGTTGGTTATCATAAGCAGAGGTTTAGGCCTATCATTTTCTGATTATTAGAAAGGAGGGATATATGAAAGGTATTTTCAGCACTGTTTTAAGAAAACAGAATTTTTTTTTTTGTTTGTTTTCTTGTTTTTTTCTCTTCCAGGTTGGAAAGGCACACATAATCATTTCAGCCATCTGTGTACGGATTGCAAGCAAACACCTTATTAGCAAATTCTGTTATATTGTCACATCTGACAGCTACAAATTTTGCCCTCATGTATTAAGATAAATGTTCCATGCTTTCCAACATACAGATAGTGTAATCCAGATTATGGATTAAATAGTTTAATCAAATAGCATAGCAGTAATTTCTGTGTGACTGCTCTCTCTCTCTATAAAATATCACCCAGCCATACTGAAAGGTTTTATACGTAATGTGCCCCTGGGGATAACAATCTGGTTTTGTTATTGAATCTGCCCTAGATTAAAGAGTTCATATGAAATAAATTGCATTTTTGGCATTCTTCTTAAGTATTTTGTAACAAATAAAATATCTATGATAAAACTCAATGGACTATCATAAATTTAAAATTGGGATTTTAGATTTCTGAACATTATGAGATAAAACAGCATTTTAAAATACAATCAACATCAGGATCATGATGAAAAAGCGCAGAAATCTTACTCTCTTAAGAGTTTATGCATTTGAAGCTCCAAATATGTAGCTATTCTGAAGGCTTTTTCAGAGTAAAAATTTACATCTATATAAAAACTACAGATATAAAATCTGTACATATCTAATAAATGCTGTTATTAGAAAGCAGTGAAATAATCATCTTTGATGCCTCACTATTTTATGAAACAAGTCATTGAATACAAGCAGGATAACATTAAAATGTAGTGTTGACCTCCACTCTTTAAAAAGGAGATTCAGTGCTGAATATATGCTGTTTTGAAGGGCTCCTTGAGCTTTTATTATTTTACTGCGAACTCTGTGCCTAGAACCACTTAACTGCCATAAGATTAGCCAGGGCCCTTCCATTTCCTACCAAGGTCTGATACAAACTGTAGTTAAGAGATTAACTTGAAGGGCCCTTCTGTTGGATGCTTTCATTGTTTCATTCCTTGGAGTACTCCAGCTACAAGACACCAAGCTGATTACATACATTGTAAACAGTCTGTCTTGTTTTGAAATTTGTATGTAAGGTAATGAACATTGTAAAAGTATGTAAAACGTCACACTAAGTTATTTTAGAGCTGCAGTTTGGTCCTTATTAAAATTCTGTCTTTCTGGCCTTTATCAGGCAATGTCATTCAGCTATAGTGATTTCACCAGGGGTGAAATATGCCTTATTCAGAAATGGAAATCCTAAATTCCAGGAACACAATGATACAAAGGGGCCAGGCTCTCCCTTTAAACTATGCATGTCACTTATTTTCAGAAACTGAAGTAGGCATAAAAAATCCTGTTAAACAAAGAATCTGAAGCTTAAATTTAAATTGTCTCCAAGTGAGGTGATAAAAATGGTTAGAGGAACAAGCATGCTGCTCCCAAAATGGATTATAATTATAATTCTTTATAATTAACACCATCTTTGAATTTTTAAATATATTTATCTTTTTAAAATATTCAAATCTCTCATTCTCCACAGACCCCCACCCTTCTTCTCCTCTTTTCTGCAAAGCTGAAGGAAAATTAAATGTTGGCAGTTACAGTAGCTACATAAGTATGGCAAAAATCCAAAATTCATAAAGGCAGATCTGGAGTCATCTTTACATGTGCAAAAATAGTTGAAAAAATTATAGCACTCTAGCATTTTATCTGGGTAAGATTTTACTCAGTGGAAGGTGATTGACAGCAGCTCTTATGTTTGAAGATTTTAATGTCAAATGTTGCGCTCCTCACGTAGGTCAGCTATTTATTTGTTCAGAAAATCAAATGCAGAGAACAGTGGGTCATATGCGGGAGAAATATCTAATCGCCTATTGTAGATGAGGCTGTGCTTTTTTACAGACCCACTATATTTACCAAAGTAATTTGTAATTGTTACATAGAATATCCTTTCTGCGACAGAAACATGACCATTGGAGATTTAATGAGCTGAACCTGTGCCAAAAAGACGCAGTTCCGTTTGCTGCTATGAATTTTGTTAAGTATCAATCAGTGTGCATTTCTGGCTTCAGGTGGCTAGTTTACACAAACCAGTCAAATACAATCCACTGCAGTTTCAGGTATACATGAACTTATTTCATTATTAATTCTTCCTCACAGCTTACTGAAATCTGCATTGAGAATTTAAGATCCTAAGAGTACCTTTAAAAGGTATTTTAAAAGGACAATTCCTGTAAGATACATCACTTTGGAATATTAAATTGCTTTCAGAAGTTTTCAGACTAGATGCTGCTTTCACAGTAGTATCAGTCAAGTATGAGTCTTCTAAGCAAATGCAATTATTCTGGATTTAAATCCATATATTTGAAATCACTCAGTGGTTCAGTCCTCTACACAAATTAACCAGGGCCTGCTCATGCACTCTTTGTTTAGACAAACACATATTCAGGTAAATATATAGAAGTCTGTGCTTGGGGAAAGGATTATTGACAGTTAAAACACTAAGCAATCATAACACTAGATGATTGAAACACAAGTAATTTAATTTTAGCTGAAATTCATTCCCTATGACACTCCCCAAAGCCCACACACAAACACCAGAACACATATGCACACCTACACACACATACCCCTGCAAAAAAATCTTAGGAAACAGGTTTTCTTCAAGGAGCCTCACTGAGGCTGGGTTGCAAAAGAGACATTTTCTAAACCAAAGGATGGCAAAGAAAGTGGTAAGATTTGCGCCCATGAGGTACTATAATGCCCACAACCTCGTGTTTGTGGCCAAGGCCTTAGGAACCCCTGTACGACAGAGGTACTTTCTCTAAGTAGAATAGAAAATCTAGCAGTTGAATGGAATTTTATCAAATTTTTAAATTTGCTGTAAGCCTAGAATAAAATCCTCTCTTTGCAAAAATGGAAGAAATGCTCACATAAAATATGCATCATAAAAAAACCTTCAAAAATGGAAACACTGAGGAAGATTTTTCATTTATCATTATTATTTTTAAAATATTATTCGAAGTTGTTATCTAATTCATAACTTCACTGTTTTTTTACTAACTCTAAGCATACAACAAGGTACTTCAAAAGCAATGAAGCCTTTCCTGTCTGGACCAATATTTATCTCCAGTATAACACCAATGAGTCAGTGAGTCAGGATTAATTTTATACCTTGTTTGCCTTCTATTTTTGCATAAGAAAATAATTTTGTTTATTGTTCATTCTACCCTTCTATTTTTAAAAGTGCCATTTGATAAAAAATTATGCGCAATAAATCAGTCACGGCAGAAATAATAATATTGATGACAGTTAACTCTTTATCATTGTATTTGCCATTATGCTTGCTCTCTTCCTGCACTGCATTCACTTCCCTCTATGCCTGCCACATCCAAAGAGAGCAGAAAAGCTGTGCATCACAGTCACCAAAGGGATTTCCACAGTAGATTTGTCACAAATATAGTGTGACAAATGTTAGTGAGAAAATACTAGTTTGTCTTGAGAGACAAGACCTAGTGTAACTCTTAAGGGCATCTGTAGGTTTTGGTTTAGGACTGAAGAAAAGATGAAAACACAGACCCATCAAATCAAATGCTTAAAAATCTAGCTTTGCACTAAAATGTGAATGTTCTTAGCCTCAGCAAGAGGCCAAGTGATCAGGCACATGACTATTTCAATAATTTTAATGGTCAATATTCACTTACTGTGTTGTGACTTTGAAATTTTAAAGAGTCTATTAACTTGATTTCCTACCAGAACAGGTAAAATTTACTGTTAATGCAGCTTAGTGTGTACTGTCCATCTGTTCCACCTGTTCACACAACATTTCTGTGAGTCTTCTCATCATTACAGAGAAAATAATCTTTTAGTTACCTAGTGCAATGACAGTCTATGGCTCAAGATTATTTTTTTTTTTATATTGCCAGTTTTTGTTATTACAAATGACAAACAAAAGTATCTACTTTCTTAATCTATGCAGGAAATTAATTGCTGTCTTTGCTGATGGAGTAGAGGTTTATAAACTTTTTAAGTGATTAATATACAGCTGTGGAAGTGTTTCAATTTGTGGGATGGAAGACACATGCTCTGTCTAATCCTCAAAACCTGCTTGTTTCTTACACTGACAAGGTAGTTTCTGGGTCTTTTGAAGTCATTCTCCATCCCACTAAAAACTAAAATCCAGTTATCAAATAAACATATTCGAACTTGCATGTTGATGGCAAATAGAACTTATTTTCTTCTGTGAGTCCATTTTTGTTCTGCTAAACTGATTTCATTGAAATAACAGAAATCTCCAAAAGTTCGACATTTTTTGAAAAAAACCTCAATTGGAAAACTGACACAATTTGCTTACTTGTCTGCATGAGAGAAAAAAATGTTAATTTCTTAAACTGCTACTTTAAACATTAATTTCCTTATGTTTTAGCATTTTTTGTGTCAAAAGTATTTTTCCAAAATATCATTCTCATTGTAGAAAGATTCTTTTGGAATTTTTCTATACAAGGTGCAGTTATATGGAGTAATAAGATACACTACACCAAACTGTAAAAGTTAAACTGGTGACTCACAATAAACATAACAACCTTCAAATATTATTTAAAAGTACAACTGCTCCTAACTTTTGTCTGTTACAAAAATCTGTCCATTCTTCTTTGTACTTGTTTTACATCCCTTTCCTACAGTGACAACCTCATAGATTGCAACTGATCTGCAGATCCATACACTTCGATGGCTTGCAACTTTTTGTCTCAGTTACACCAGCATCTATTTTATATGCAAGTCCTAGATCTGTGACTTCATCATATCCATGTCCTGCCACCAGATACAGAAGTGCCTTGTTCTGTCTCTTTTCATGCTGGAGTTTTTCCTAGGGGTTGCTTCTTGTTCTGAAACATGAAAATGTGTGAAGCATAAAACTCCAGCTGTGAATACTTACTTCCCTGCAGTGTTAAAAAGTTCAATATACAAAACACCTGGTTTCAAGCAAAATATACACTAAGATATATGGCAATGAGACAGATTTAATATACCCCATAGGGCCCTCAAGCAGTTTTTAAATTAAAGACACAACATAGTTTGGTTTCCCTTTTTTTTTTTTTTTTTGAAATTGGCTTTTACTATTTCTCAGATAATGAATAGATACCTCCTACAAATCAAGAGGAAGTCATAAACAAAAAAATGATTTGCAGTGAATAGAAAGGATGAGGATTCATTATTATGTGAATAAAACCTGAACTATAAAGTTTACACTATGAAAAAAAAAACCTGTTCCATGCAGAAGAAATGCAGTGGCACCTGAGAAAAGAAACTAGTAATCTTGACATGGAGATACAAGATACGGGCCAATTTTACAGTTCACTTGAGGTTTACTCATTCACAAATATTGACTCATTAAATCATTACTAAGATTTCTTTTTGTAACAGTTCAGATAACCAAATATCAGTATTTTGGCATGCAGACTCCTATTAAAAGTGGTAATGAAATAAACCCTGGTCCACTTTCATTAATTTTTTGCAGATATTATTTCACCTTTTTATTTGACTGTACTTCTGTACAGAGTTGTTTTAACATCCAGGAATATAGATGCACCTTGAAATAATTGACAAGAAGTTCACAAGAAAAAAAAAGAAGGAAATCAAAAAAAAATCACAAATCTTCAAACATTGTTACAATTATTTCATCCAACAGATACATCATTTCTGGTTTTTGCTCAGGCCCACATACTAATTTCTTCTAGCATTATATCCTGCCTGTTTGGTAAACCTTTCCTGGGTACAATAACAATTTTGTCTTCAATAGGGTATGTCTAATATACATGTCTAATAATGGGAACACAATCTTCTCCAACATATGGGCATGCATCAAAAATATATTTTTTAATCAGTTTCATAATTTAGGTTTTAAAAGGATAGAGCTTTGGCATATACAAGACGTATCCATAAAATTTAAATTTGAAATTTTCAATATTTTTTTCAGAAGAATCTTTGGGGCTCAAGTGTTTGATGCACTGAGGACCCAATACTCCTGTGCAGCTAGGGTAGGATGGAGAAGTTTTTCATATGATAGATGATAAATTGTGGAGCCTGTCATGAATTTGACAACTGGTGTAGGAGACCAGCTGAGTTTCACCCAGTAGCTGAAATCCACCTCTACAGTGTCAACAGATAAACCAAAGCCAGAAACAGAACTCTCTGAGGGTACAGAGAGCAATTCCTCTGAGGAGGAGTGCAATCACATCTCAGCTAGATTTTTTTCTGACTCATCACTAGAAATTTAATATTCAAATAACTCTTAAAATAAGAGAGTGCCTGTCAGGTGTCATTTCTGAACTGTAATGTAATGGCAGTTGGATATAAATACTATTAAAGAATGCAGACATGCAGAGTAAACCAAGCATAAGAATGTCATGAAGAAACCAATACCAAAATGAAAAGCAGAATCCCTGAAGACATTTCATGAATATGCTAATTTTATTAAATATGCTTATTTAGCTGCATTTTCCATTTTCAGTGGTCAACCACTGAAAACTTCACGAATATCAATCACATATGGTTAGAGGATTTTGTACTCTGTTTCTCCTAATACTCAAGGTTTGCTAACTCATAATGGTTAAATATTCTTATCTTAGTGGTCACCATCAAGTAAATTAAATTCATTAATTTAAAGCTCCTTAATGAAGCCATTACCTTTCTGTGTCTCTAGAGGTGGATGAAGAAAGAATTATTGGAATAGATAAAGAACAGCTGTAGTAAAGCTACCATTATTAAAGAACGTTTTTATAATCTACAGTTAACATCTGTGTTAAAAAACGAATCATGTTACTACTTTATGTTTCTGAGGAGTTCAGTAGCTGTGCGCATGCTCTTAGTTGATACCAAATTCAAATTATCCTTAATTGTCTTAAAATACAAAATGTGTTACTTCATATTAAACATTTACTGAGGAATATACACAGGACTGTTGCACTGTTTAAATTACATACCATAATGCACCCATATAACTGCCTCATCACTGCATTCTTTCATTGTGGTTGCTTAAAGCATTGCTTACCTTTATGCTTGGACAATAAAAGTAAATTTACTTTCCATAAAATATTATTTACATCAACTTTATTATTATTAACAAGAACAATCTCTTTTTGTTGTTCTTGCTAATATCAAAAAGTTCCAGTCAACATTCAGTTAATAACTACAGTTCCAGAGTTCTGATAATGCTGTTTTAATTTTTTTTTACACTTTTGCTTTCTAGTCTACAAAATTATCTGGCTTTTCACTTGCTTATAAGTCATCAAACATGAATCCTGAGGACTTAAATATGTACATATATTTTTATGTACACCCATACAACTGCCTCAGCACTGCAGTCTTTCATTATGGTCAGAATCTAAATAACAGAAAGTGAGAGAAGTTATTTAATATATAAGAAGGAACAAAGTGCAGGTTACTGCTTGGTCTCCCAAGTGCAATAGAAACGTCATTATTTGTAATTTATTAGAACTGGGAAAAAGTAAAGCAAAGAATCATTCTGCATTAATTGGGCAATGTAATCTAGTAGATCTCTCAAATGGATTGAGAGATGTTTCTTTGAGAGTTTACACCATGGTCTAGATAAATGGAATTTTCTATTTCTAGAGCGTATTAAAATATTCATCACCCTTTTTCATGTGAATGGTGTTTTCAGGTTAATTCTGATTTCAACGAGTGCATTAAAAATTTGTAAATTCTAAATCAAATCATTGACAAAAAATAATTCTTGCCTATAAGATACTTTTGAATGGTTCAACATGCTGATGTATTTCTTATACTTATGACTAATGGTTTAAATATTGCTAATCCCTTAAATGATGATGAAATTTTAAGAAAAAAAGTATGATCAATGCCCAAGAAATAACAAATCAGAAGCACTGTGTTGCATATGCATGACAGTTCATACAAATAGCAGCTTCCTGGTAGACAGCAAGATCAAGATAAGTGAAGAGTGTGCAACTGAGGCAAAGAAAGTCAACCAGATGCTGGGTTGCATCAACAAAATAATCAGGTAGAGATGTCATTATCGCACTCATTTTTTGTCAGGCCACACAGTGGAATGCAGTGTTTGGGTTTTAGTAGGTGCTTAAGTAAGAAGTAATGTCAGAACTGTTATTACTAAGAACAATATTTGTTATCTTTAGAAATAATATAGTTTTGTTTTCCAATAAAGGTGTATTCCGAGCATGCTTTCAGTCAGTTCAAATCCTTCTTCAAAACCAAATTTCTATCACCATTTATTTGCAAGTGCAAGCTGTTTTTCAATAGTAAGAATAAGAAAATGTAAGTTGGTGTCCTGGTTTCAGCTGTAACAGTTATCTTTTTCTCCTTCCTAGTAGCTGATGCAGTGACATGATTCAACCATGACAACTGAACACCTGCAGGTGGTCCAAGAAGGTGTTTATTTGGGGTTGTAGCTGCCTTCTGACTCAGATTTCTAGGAGACATCCTAGAAACACAGACCATGAAAACATTTCCCATTTAGAAGCCATTTCTGCATTCAGAAGTATCTGGGAAAAAAAAAACAAAAAAACAAAAAAACAAACAAAAAAAAAAAAAAAAACAAAAAAAAAAACAAAAAACAAAAAACAAAAAAACAAAAAAACAAACAAAAACCAACCAACCAACCAAAAAAACCCACAAAACAAAAAAACGCATTATTTTTATGGAGGATTAAACTTCATTGTCAGTATTGACCAGCTTGAACTACTACAAAAGATGATATAAATGAAGTTGGATCTGATAGGATAATTTAATTTATGTTTCAGTGAAAGAGAGATACAATTCCTTGACTTTAAATAATATTTTTTTTGAATTTTAATTTGACGAATAAGTTGGCTATAGGAGAGGGTAATCCAATGTAGAGTTTCCTCTATTTTAACACTTTAGGTGGTAATAATTGCAGAAAATACAGATAAATTGCATTGCTGTCTGTGCTCAAGGCCCTAGAAGCATTTAATTGGAGATCAGGTAAACCTTACTATTTTCATGAGCTACATTTACATGCCACTGGAAACAGTGATAATAGGGTGAGAAGTGAGACCAGTGTCTGATGAAGTTCCTAACCTACTTGCTCTCAGTTTTCCATAAGAATAGAAAAAGTCCTATGTTAACATTTTCAAGATCCTAGTTCTGAAAATAAGAAATATGTTATCTTCCTTACTTTATATTAATGGAGTGACAGATCTGTATGCTAGCAGTCTGAATATTCCTTGCTTTAAGAACAAACTCTCCTACGCCATATACGTATTAATCAGGATTTTTTTCTTTTCAAAACTGACTTATAAGAAATCAATTAACAGAATAATTGAACAGTCTCTGTAATAGGGGGTGGAGGGAGGGAAATCAAAGGACAAGCATTAGGAAAAAGTCTTTAATGCCACAAATCGTAAATAAGTCAGGTCAAGTTCCACTTGTCCTGCAAACAGCAAAGTCAATATATATACATGTACAGAGTAATGACAGTAGAGAATAAGTTGAAAAGTCTTTTGTAGGATCGATTTTATATAACCCAAGACAGACTTTCTTTGTTAAAAACAAAACAAAACCAAACAAAAAAACCCCCAAAACAACATAAATTAGGTTACTGAATCTTCTTGAAAAGTTTACTAGAAAAGCAGGCATAAACTGATGCAGCACGTCTTCTGCGTGAATGTCTGTGGTGCATCTATGTATGATACCAATTGAAGTGATTCAATATTTTATAACTTTATGTTATATATTTACATTTTGCTTTCATGTAATGTCTATGGGCTCACACCCAGACATGAATGAATGGCTGAATCTTTGTTATAGATTTCCCCATATTTAACTAGTTGCCAATAATAAATTGACATTATCTATGGCATATACACTGAAAAATTATTGTGTCATGTCCTTTAAAGAAAATAGTGGGATGAAGAAAAATTATGACTCATAGTCACACAGAGTTTCCTGCAGATACTTGTTAGGGTGTATTTTTGGTATCACACTTGTATAAGCCTCTGCACAAATTCATAAGATAGTCTTTACATAAAATGAAAAAAAATAATTTCTGAGGCAATGAGGAGATGACATAAACCAATCTTCTGTCTAATGGTACAGAAACTATGGTGTTTGGTGAAGAAATAAGAAACTGATATGACCTTAGTTCTCAGTACTTCTATCCGTACTTATTTGTATTTTATTTCTGTCTAGAAAGGAGAATGAAAGTACTTTATTTCTCTGTGTAGCTAATGAAGATGCTGAGAAAACAAGTAGTCACAAAGAGACTGCTACTCTCATACACTTATGCATGAGCAGGAGCAAGAGCACGGAGTGAATGGATAAATGAACTAACCAGATTTAATCCACTTTGGAACTGAGCAAGGGCTTACACACATCCCCCATATGTCAGGCATCAAAGATGATTGCAGATTTGTTTATCACAGTTCACTATCTAAAAGAAATATTTACTTCTGGTTTTCTTTTCTCTGCTTCTTATCCTTCTCTATTGTCCCTATGTTTATCCCACTTCCCAATTGTTATGAGGTGAAGCTACATGTTTGAAATAAAAAAAACCTCATTCAGTCCTATCCATGGTCATAGACCAAGGGCAAGCAAGCTGCCATATTCAGGTGTAATGTTCAGTTACATCTTTGAATTTGATACAAAACAAATATGGAATTCATGTCTCTTAAAGGTTATAAATGTATGGAATACCAGCTGAGTCAGAAACTACTATATATGTGTAAGGATCACAATATCGATAACTTGTAACAGTTCTTCTTTTAGACTGGAGTATTACTGGCTTCTTTCTAAAAGTATTTAATGGTCAGTTAAACCTAAGCTCTCTTTCTACCCAGTTTGATAACAGGAAGTAAATATGAATGCTTTATGCTTCTAAAATCAAACTCCTGCTCTAAAGCAACTTTTTACCTTAATTAAGATGATTTCTTCTGACATTCTGTAAAAAATGCTGTAAGCTGTTATACATTATTTCCAGTTCTAAACTCTATCACTGAGGAAAACAAGATCAGCCCTCTATTCTCCAAAAGCAAAAAAAAAAAAAAAACCAAAAAACAAAAAACCCCCCAAAAAAACAAAAAAAAAACCCACCAAAAAAAAAAAAGGTAACAGAATGGTAAGTAATTTATATATTGTCCTGGGTTTGGCAGTAGCAGTCATTTTTCTCCTTCTCAGTAGCTGGTGTGGAGCTATGTTTTTTTGACTTTCGGCTTGGGAACAGTGTTGATAACACCAATGTTTTGGTTACTGCTTAGTACATTTTGGTCTGGCC
>JANRGW010049484.1:0-12454 GCA_024733675.1 Psilopsiagon aymara
AAGGCTGCCCTGGAGCGTCACATTTCCAACCAGCCCTTCCCTGTTGGTGAGCACGAGGTCAAGCACGGCACCTCTCCCTTGTCGGCTCCTCTATTACTTGCAGAAGGAAGTTGTCTTCCACAAAATCAAAGAACTTCCTAGATTGCTTGTGCCAGACCTTACCATCCCTCCCATTGCTGTTCTCCCTTTAACCCATGTCTCCCATTGCTGTTTTCCCTTTAACCCTGACCCACAAACCCTCTGTCAACTGCTCACCTGTCCCCAGACAAAGTTCCATACACTCCAGGCTATCCCTAACATAAATAGCAACTCACCCTCCCTGCCTACCAGGCCTATCTTTCCTAAAGAGCTTGTAACTTTCCATTCCAACACACTAGTCATAGGAGCCATCTTACCATGTTTCTGTGATGCCTATTATACCCCCATAGATGTGCACACATCTCTAATTCCTCTTGTTTGTTCCCCATACTGCAAGCCCTTTTGTAGAGGCATCTGAGGTGTGCTCCATTTGAAGCTGGCTCATTAGCTGGAGCAGCTGGAAGATCTGTGCCTTGCTCTGAGCATTTACTATAGGTGCTGGCAAGTGACTGGGTGTGTTGGGATGGAATGATGCCTCCCTCCCCAATACATCTAGTTTAAAGCATCCTTGACCAGTCTGGTAAGCCTCCTAGCAAAACCCCTCTTCCCCTTGTCAGACCAGCTCCAGCAGCCTCCAGTAGACCTGGCCTACTAAATTGAGTCCCATGTTCAAGGTACCCAAACCCCGGACGATGGCACCACCCTTCTAACCATTTATTAATATGGCCAATCCTCCTCGCCTTTTTAAGGTCCTGCCCTGTATCCTGGAGAATTGAGGAAAAGACAATCTGAGCTTCAGAGCCCCTGAACACCTCTCCCAGAGTTCTGTAGTCCTCCTTTATGTTCTCCAGGCTACTGCAACCTATATCAGTAGCACCCTCATGGATCACTATAAGTGGGTAATAGTCAGTGAGACCAACTAGAGCAGGCAGTTTCTCTGCAACTGAGTTTAGTATGATGGAAGTAATGGTAACACCACAGAATTATGGCCACAAAATGCCTCCCTCAGCTGCTGGGTACCCTCTCAGGCACAGCACGCAGGAATTGTGTGCAATGACCTGTGGAAGCCAGTCTTGTGTTTTTGCACGGATGTGTGCACACACGTGCAAGCTCATGTATGGAGAATGCAGTGCTCATGTTATTGCCCTGAATTCTCCAGATAGAGAGTTCATTTATGGTTTGCAAAAGGGAACTTCGGAATGTTTCTCAGGTCTGTAAAATAAACATAGCTTTAAAGCTTAGGAAGGGTCTTTGAGTGATAAGCATTCTGTTAAGTATTTGCACTATCACAAGACAGGCAAGAGTACAAAAAATTATATGGAAAGTAAAAAATGTCAATTAGCTTGCCACATTAGGCTGTATAATACACTAATAGCATGTTTTTGTCGTGTTAAGAGTGCATAATTTGATTTTCTCTATCAACTCTTCGGCTGTAGCTTTCCAGAAGGGTCCATATTTATAGCTGATATTAAATTGTGAAGTGACATAGACTTCCATTTAACACATTAGATGTTCTTGACAAGTATTAAAAAAAAAAAAAAAAAAAGAACCAATCAGTGTGCTGAAATTAATGGCAATCTACACTGTCTCATAATATTCAATCACCATTTAGCAGATAAATAATGAAGATGAAAGTTTCTTCATTTTTCACTATACATCATCCCTGGCTCAAGTTTGCTGCTTCAGCAGCTCTCTGACAAAGATAAGTCTTGCAGCATGCCCTCAAGGGCATTAGATTTGGGCTTTTCCAGATTAAGGAGCCTTCACTGAGAATACAATGCCAAGAATTCGTTCTCTTTTACATCCAGAAGGATCCAGCTTGAGTGACATCTGACATGTGTTGTGGTTGAAGAGGGCCTGTAGGAGATACATGCCTGAGAAGACAGTAATGGCTTTACAGATCAGAAAGGTCATGCCCTGTGTTTTAGCCTTCAAGGTCTCATCTGGATGTTCCTTAGCTGAGACAAGTGATTAAATTAGTTTTTATTGCTGTTTGACTTTATGCCCCTGTAAGGTGCATGTCTCTCCAGCGTCTCTAGTTTTTACATCACTGCTTCTCTTCCCCACTGGCTCCTACTCAATTCTTGTCTAGAAAAAACACTTAGCACCCACAGTAATTAAGAATAGTCTTATTGCCTTATTAAAAAGAAGCTGCAGAAGTGTCCTTTGCAATTACACAGTGAGCCAGAAGACAATACTTAAAGGTCAAACGCTAATTGCTGTTACAAGTGGGATTAGATTGATCAAATATAGATACCCAAAGCTGAGGTATTCACCCACCAGAGAGAAGAAACAGATATTTTAGCTCATGGTTTATCCGATCTAGTTCAGAACATTAGTCATGTTCTAAAGGGTCTTGAATTCTTTCCATTGACAATCAGTGCACACTATAGTATGTAGCTCATATGCAGACATGCGCACATCTAAAGGCAGGTGAGGTAAATTCTGTGATGCTGAATGTATGGGTCAAAGCAGCATGTAAAGTCACATGTCCTTTCTGTGCCTCTCTGTGTGATTGATCTGCATGCCTTCATCTGGAGAAGGTAGAAAGTAATGCCTTTCTAGCTTCTTAGGAGCAGCTAAGAAAATGGGTATTTGTGTCTTTAAAACTTGAAAATCACTCGTATAAAATGTCATTTTAAATAAAATGAACTTTCAAAGCAGAGTGGGGTGGTGTTTCTACAGCTACCTACGTAGTAGGCGTAAAATATCTGTCTAGGTTATCTCCTTAGTACTTCAGATCTTCAGAGTTGCTTCACAAGGACTTATACATAGAGGTTATCTGCATAGCCAGTAAACTTAGACCACAAGCCAAAACATTAAAATTCAGACTGTCTCAGAGTATTGAAACAAAATTTAGCAAAATTACACTATGTATGCTCATGAAAAGTTAAGCTACAAGGTCTGATTTTTAGAAATGCTGCTGAATGAATATTTTTTAAAGCTGTTCTTTGTTATTCTAGTCACCCAAGTTTGAAAACAAGACCTGGCTTTCTGTCTTGATTTATGTAAGTACATCTCATTGGGAACATTTATGTGCCAGTTATGCAGTTGTGCAGTTCTTGGTTGTCTGAAACTTAAGCTGTCTGAAACTTAAACTTTGAGGAAATGTCCTGAGCAAGAAAATCTTCAGCAGAAGTCTGAATCAACAAATGCATGTTATTTCTGCAAATGTGGGTACCTACTATGACTTAAATGTGCAGTTTCTGGTTTGTGTTATACTGGGAAAATGTAGCAATGTATAAATCAGTCAAATTAAAAATCCATAGATGTCTGGGTCTGAGAAAACCTGGAAATTTTCATGAGGTTTGTACCAGCTCTCTAAAGGAATGCCAATCCTATTTGAATAGTGTTTACAAGAAGAAAATAGTCTTCATTGTCCATTTTCAGAACTGGACATTATAGTCAGTAGTTTCAGGAATAAACATATTAAAATAATTTACAAAGTAAAAGAGTTGAGTAAATGTCATTAGTATTTGATATTGCTTTGATATCTGGGAGAGTACATGTAAATAGTGGTGACTTCTAACATAATATCCTTCTTAATACGTGACATTAACTTACCAGGCTGAGTTATTTTTGTAACTCAGAAATTATTTTATATACTAATGCGAAATGTGGTAAAGGCTTATTTACATATGCACCTGTAAATGGATCTGAGCTATATTCAGTGTTTATGACTTTTCAACTACAAATATGGAGTGGGGCTCCTCTGATATCAGTAACGTTTCAGCTGGGCACAGCTGTGGAATTTGTAGTTGTTTGTAGAATTTCTCCCTTACTTTCTAGCATTAAGAGAAGAAGCAATATACTTATCTTTGTTCCTTTCTTTTTTTCTTTTTTTCATCTGAAGACTTGTCTAATTTGATTTCATGAAATTCCTTAATTGAAAAAACCCTACATAATATATATTGGGATATGCTTCTTGGATCTCTATCTTATTCCGCATAACCGTCTTCAAAGTATAGAATCAAATTGACCTCACCAAAGTGCCTTCTAGTTTGTGGGTCTTTTCAGTCACTAAACACATGCTGCTACACTATATTAATGTATATCAGTGGAATAATTATGCCAAGTAGATGAAATCAGGCACAAGAAACAATACTGAATGAAAGAATCATCCCGATGTAGTGATTAAAAGCAAGAAAAGTAGCTATGAAAATGCCCTATTGAGTGAATCAACATTTTTTTCTTCTTGATTGCCTAAATAATTTTGTATACAACAAAAAAGATTAATAAAGATCACCTGTGGGCTTGGGAGTGAGAAGTGAAGAAGGATTTTTGCTCAAGAATAGACTGATTTTGTGAAATAAATCAAAATCTGATGTTTGAAATAAGGGAAAGTAGAGCAATCATGTAAACCCATCTTATTTGCATTGTATATTAGCGTTTTCTAAGAAGACTGCTGTTGGCCAGGTAAAAAACTACATAGAATAACTTAAAATAATATTTTCTTAAAATCAGCCCATTACTCTAGGGCCAAACACACTAATACTAAGGAAATTCAAATTTTGTAGGTTTGTTTTATGTCATATTATAAGTTAGTGCCAATTAATTTTTAATTTATGAAGTTCTAGCAATCCTATCACTTACAAAATAAACTAATTATAAAGCTTGCTAGTCAAATCAATTTAGTTTGTAATATTATACTTTTAAAAACATCAGAGAAAGTTCCACAAATCTAAGAATTTACCTTAACTGCCAATGGATTTGGGAAAGGATGTATTACAAAAGGCATGTCATTAACTTTTGTGAAAATTGCCCTTACCTTCATATAATTAGGGGAAATATGAGTTCTTTTACAGGATTGATCTTAAGTCTTTGGTTTGGTCAAAGAAAAGCTCATTATTGGTAGTAAGAGGGGTTTCAAGTCATCTTTTGAAGCTCTCTGGTTGATTTGCTGGTCTGTGTAGGAATGAGAAAAATCTAGAGACAGCTGTAAGAGAGAAAACATCTTTGTCCTCCCTTAGTGCTTTTGACTGGCAGAAGATACACTACCAATGTCGGTCTTGTTTAGTCTTTCACTTCATTTTTCTTTTTTCCTCTAGTGGATGTTGAGACGAATTTCATCTCAGCTGTGAGTAATAGGAGCAGCATAAAATGTTCTTTTGCCTCAGAAAGTGAGTCTCACTACATAACATTTACGTTTACAAAATAAGTAAAAGTCTGAAATCATGACATGCACCACTTGATATTATTAGAGACAAAGTCTTTCACATAGATTTATTTCCACAACAAAGAGTATCAGAAGCAGCAATCCTCACAAGATTCTGTTTGCACAGAAACAGATTTTCTCTAAGAGTTTAAGTGGACTAAAGACCCCAGTAGCCTTGCACAGTGTAGCATAGACAGTCCAGGTCACGCATCACCATGCATAAGTCTTACATACCTGATTTATGCATTCTCTTGCAAAGAAAGAGAGCTAAAAAGTAATTGAATTGACTCTTGGAGTAATTTCCCAGAGAACAGCTCAATAAAAGAGTAGATCTAGTTTGTAGATATGTGATGTGGACATGTCTACAACAACTTATCTGAAGCCATCAGCATACTGTGTAAGTCACTGTATGTCTTCTGTAAAATAGTGGATCATAATGGTTATGAAAATGGTGTGATGAGGTCAGAACAGCATTTATCTTTGTAAACCTGGGGCAAAAGCTCACCATGCAAGCAATAATTTTTAAGTATTGCACTTTAAAGTATCTCCAAAACAAGTGAATGCAGAAATAAATGTGAGTTTCCATCTTGCCTTGATGGGATCCCATTTACAGTAGGATATATTTATGGATATTATTTCCAAAGAGAGAAAAGGGGGTTTACGTCTTTGGAAAATACGCAGTAAATGCAGCAAAGAATGGATGTCTGTAACTCATTTTCAGCAGAAAACTCGGGTTTTTTTGGTTTTTTGGGGGTTTTTTTTGTTTGTTTGTTTTGTGTGGGGTTTTTTTAATTATTTTTTTAAAAATTCTGTTATAAAGAAACTGCTTCTGACTGCTCCTGGTTATTCTAATGTCTCTGTCTCTAATGACATTGTCTAAAGCTGTGCTTGATGGTATTGAAAGCTCTTGAGCAATAGGGGGAGAGATTTGTTGTGGTTCATGTACTAGGATGAGAAAAATCAATTTTCTGTCAAGAAGACAGAACTAGTAATGTAGAAGAAAAAACTCTAAGTGCATACAATGGCTTTGTGACAGCAGAAAGTTAAAGAGGGATCAAAACACAGGAACATGCACACTGCATGCCATACTACATAGATGCCACATCAGAATGACTTTTTTGCTTCAGTGTCTGCCAAAATGAAAGAAGTAGCACAACAAAGAGGTGTACTACAATATGATGGAGAACAGGCCCATGGATAGTACCTCAAAGAAAATGCAATAGAAACATCCCTTTAACTTAATTAAAAAAGTACCTCTACAATAATGACATTTGCAAGCATTAATTACTTCTATCATGTAATTATTGTTAACTGTTGAGCAATTCCTCCTCTTTGAGCTTCTGAACTTCTCCCTGGCTTGAGTACTGGAGGGAATGTTACTGGTGCCACAGCAGGTGGCACTCTTTCCTTCGTATTTGATCTGAATTCATCTCTTCAGTCGCAGAAGGCACAAAATAATAGAAAGTATTATATTTCATAAGATCTGTGAAAAAGTGGTCGTGAAAACGCTTGTTGCCTGAAGACCAACTAGAGGGTCTCTGAGTTTTCTTACTGTTCCAATACCCGCCCAGGATGCTGATGGAGTAGTTTTCAGATTCATACCTAAGTAACTGAAGACTGAGAGCAAGGCCAGCTAGGAAACTGGTTATAGACACAAATTGCTTCCTTTCTGTTTTCTGAGAAAGTATCATGAGCTTTTGTTGCTATTTCTTGGAACAGAGGTGAGTGATGACAAAGCAGAAAGTAGCAAAGCTCCTGCCTTGTGGGGAGCTAAAGAAGTAACCCGTCAGGTCTCTTTGATGCAAGCAAGACTAGGAAGTGTCTAAAAAATGCCTTTCTAGAAAAAGAGTCTTTGCATCAGGGATTTGGACAGCTGCCATGTCAGAATTTGATGTCTAAAACTACAATTTATGGCAAAGTGTATGTTTGTGCTGCATGTTTAAAACATGTAATGCCTTTCTATCCTACACTCTAAAATATTGAAGCCTGGATCCTGCAATGCACTACTGTATGGAGCTCCTTGTATAATTCACAAACACTTTCTACCTTGTCACAGAAAATTCAGCTGACCCCAGGGAGTGTAGTAATGCCTGTCATAGCACGGTAAGGTAAATAGGACCCATGTTAACGATAAGTGTCCTTTCAGGACTAGGAGCTTCTGCTGTGTTTGATATGTACTAGGATTTTGATGTTAAATTACATGAAAACTAGATTAAAACCTTTATTTTTTTTTTTTTTTTTTTGTCCTAAAGCTGTGTCTATGGCCATAGGAGATCAAATATGTGGTAGATATCTAAGAAGAGTTGTTATATAAATGTGAGACATCACAATGAGGTATCGTTACCAGACAAACTGTATTTGCAGAACGTGAGTTTCTGGTCTTGTATTTCCCATACTTACCTTTACAGGATATGAGAAGTACAGAATGTATTACCTTAATTTTTTAAAAATTAAACATATAATTTAAGTAACAGATTAAACAGCTAGGTCAAGAACTGTTACAAGGCTTTACCATTTGTACCAAGGCTTTCTGCATTCTTTCTGCCTTCCATGAATTAACACGTTTAGCTGTGTTTTCTTCCTTTTACTTGATAAAAAAGAGAGAAAATAAATTAAAGTGGCAGTTATGAGCCTATTCTGTATTAATGGTGCTGAGTTTTTATGAAGTGAGAGTAGAACTTGAGCTGGTGTGCTCTGAACTTCCTTTTTGCATGGACTTTTTTTTCGGTTGTCAAAAAGAATTTGGCAATTTTGTTTGCTTTGAGAAAGACTAATTTATTAAAATCATAATGTCTGTTGTATCACTGAGTTTCTACTGTCTATCAAAATGTGCACTCTTTTGGCACGAGTATTTTGCAGCAGATAAAGGCAGTCTGAAAGCCTTTAAAAAGTGAAATTAGAAAAATTATGTTTCTAATCAATGGGTCGACTTGAGCAGCCACTGAATAATTTTCTTAAGAATTCATTCGCATTTAATGTTGTTTATTACAGAGACTTGACTTGAATTTTACTTCTGAGTCTTGCATGCAAGAGCTGGAAATCTTGCCAAGAAGGAAATCTTAAATACGAGAGGGATTTGGCTTCTGTGTATAATGTACTGTGAAATGTACTCTAAATTAAAAATCATGCAATTTGGTCAAAGCTGTACAAAGTGCGCTTCTTGTTCCGTGCAAAATGCAGTGATTAAGAGTTACTAACTTTCATGACATGTAGCTAGAGCTTGTATGCCTGTGTTTTTGGCTTTCCAAAAACCAAATCAGTCAGCCTTAGAAGCCATGAAGACAAGACCTTGCTTTGGGGAGCTTTCCTCTGGATGCAGGGATGAGGTGGAGCAAGTGCTCACTTCAAGGTTTGAATTCCTGAGGAGCTGCTTGGTCTTTTTGTATTGAGTGAGAAATCTGGTGGAAAGGATGTGGCCAATTACACTGTGGTGACTGAAGTGGATTGACTCTTTTGCCTGTCTTTTGGGTGGGAATTTTTCACGTGGCCTCAGCTTAGAAACATATTTGATTCACATAATGTCATACTGGGACCTTCCCTTGTCACAGTGGATGTAGCAGCTACGACAGGCAGCACTGGTTTCTTGTCAGTGGCCCCTTGAGGCAGCTGAAGCTGGTGTAGCATAGTGATAATGGTAAAAATCTGCTCAAGATCCTTTCATTTTTCTTGGCACGTTTAAGCGCTCTAAGACTGGGTTAACGAAAATGAGAATGACTCAGTGACTGAGTGACTAGGAATGTTAAATGAGGCAGTGTGTGCTACCTCCTCCAATTTATATTGTCTTCAGTCCAAAATAGAGTACTTCAGCTGAGTGATTTTGCAAAGCTGGGAACAAAACTCCTGATTAGATACACTGACCGGTGTGCTTTTGGGCAACAGTGGAGAATTTTGTTCCATTCTCTTGTTGTTTTTTATAATCTCTTTGTCCTGTATAGTCAATAGAGAGGGGTGGATGGCCCTGAAAGGTGATTTATGTCAACTTTCAAATTTTTCCTTCCAGCAGTGACAGGAGGACTTGCATGTCTGAAACTGGACACCTAAACTCTGGTTGGCAAAGTTAGCAGAGATGGTTTGCACATTAAATGACAGAGACCTAGAGAAAATATCAGCTTTATCTCAAAAATAGATGGGTATGATTTAATTTTTCTGAACTGATCTTCCTAAGGTAAAAATGATACTAACGAAAAAGAAGTAAAAAAATTGAAAATACTGCATTGTGATATGGAGAATAGTTAAGAGAAGTAGGCAATAAGGCAAATAACTAAAATGTGGAATGAAATGAATCAAGTAATATGGAATCTTACAGAAGAAAAAACTTAGAATAATATTGGAAGAGATAAATTGTTTATGCATTTTATGTGGATGATTGTATTTAAAAAATAGCAGAGGCTGTAATGAACAGTAATTTCAATCAGAGCTTCAAAAGCAGTACTTGAGTTGCTGAATAGCGGTACTAAGTATGGTAAACAGCAGAAGAGCCATCTCCTCTACTATAAAATTAAAAAGGTTCATTGAAGCTAAAGATGCTATGATGACTTACATCAGCTGAAGAGCTGTCCCATGAAGTTTATCAGTTCCATATTGAAATATAAATTGGAAGGCGTGTATAATAATTACTTCAGCTGCTTCCTGTCAGACAATGTTTAAACCTGCACGCTGTATCTAAGGGCTTCCTCTTTTGAGGGAGTCCAAGGAGGAAGCACAGGGTGGAGAGAGGAGACAAATCAGAAAAAGCAGTTTGTCCACTTCAGGGATGGAAAGAAAGACAGACTCTTCCTTACTCTGCACAGCACAAATTTGAAAGGGTGTTGCACTGTCAGCTTTGATTCTATGTTAATACATTTCAGATAATATTCAGACAAATAGTAAGAACAAAAGATAGAGCCATTAGCATCAGGTTTGCCTAAACCACTTAATAATCATGTTACAGCACCCTGAGCAATCTGCAAGCTTGAGAGCCAGGAGTGACAATAATCAGGCATCATTGTCACAGAGACAGATGCCAGTCTGGAAAATTATCACAGAATGAATCAAATTAAGTCTTTGCAGGTTTTACCAGTGGAAAAGGGTATTGTTGGACATATTGCTGGCTTGCGGCTGCAGCAAATGACAAAATTAGTTGCTTTTTGAATTCCTTCATGAGGCTTCTTCTCCTTCAGGTAAAAAGGACTGTGTTCATGAAAATATCTTTACTAATAATGAGGAAACATTAACTTCTTCAGTTCTTATCACTTGCATCACATTTTTTCTGTTTTCAGTCCTGCCTTTTACAGTTACTTACACTTTGTGGACTTACATATATTTCTGTATACACACACACATATATTATATATATGAGAAATATATGTATTTCTCTATCTTGCAGGGATCCAGTTTTTATGAAAAATAATTGTTAAGTAGACCTTTTGAAGTCCTTAAAGAGATAATATCAAGGAAATAAATAAAAAAAACCCAAACAAAACAAAACATAACTCCCTGATCTGATTAGGTTAGTGGATTTATTTTTATAAGAACTATTGCAGAAGAATGGAAAAGCTTGATGACATGCACCTCTATAAAATTTGTTCCTTACTGATCATAGAAAGTGTCGCAGCAGTTTGACTGAGAGTTTTCTTTCTCTCTGAGCACAAATTAATTACATAATATGTACAAAATGGCCTTATATAATGAAGATGTCTTTATGGCTATTGTCCTTAAATCTGCCTGTGTTTTCAGGGTGCAAGAAGGCATTTCATAATGCAAACAAGTTTATTCAGAACATTCTTTGTAAAGGCAATACTACAGATTCTGGGATTCTGTGGAGTGAACCAAGGAGAAATAATGCTGAAAATATGTGGCAACGTGCAGGCATGGTCAGCCCATCCAACTCTTGACTGCAGGATCTGAACTGGAATGCGACTGGTGTCTCTTCTTAATGGTGTCACCTTAACATTACCATTTTGTGAAAGATACAGAAGAAAAGTGAAATATTTTTTTAATCCCTGCCCATCCAAATGACAAAAAGACTTTCAGGAGCTGGTAGAAAACCTGCAGGCAACTAGTTGAGAGAAGTGTGATCATTGGACATCTCAATTCAAGGTGCTTCTTTCTTCCCTGTGTGTGCACATATACATTAATTTTTACATCTCTTTAGGGCAAAGGTTTTTATAGTGCAGTAATGTGTGGATATGCTGCACAATGCAGGTGTGCCAGAAAAGGGAACAAGCCACATAAATAAATGTGCTGAGTTTTTAAAGGTGAACTACCTAAATAATTCTAAGGATAGTAAAGGATGCTGTGGTTTACAAATGAGAGTATTTCAGGCTTTATTTCAGTACTTATTCATATTGATCTAATGGAAAGCAGATGGCCTGTTTATGGAAGTTGAATATTAAAAGACATTTTCGCCCTTTTGATGTTCCCACTAATGGGTAAAATGAACCACTTCTATTATCTTAGAGAGCTGTCAGCTGCATTAAATACTAGGTATGCTTGATTAACTCTTACTGTATTTGCACCTTATAATGTAATATAGCCTCAAATGAAACATAGGTAGATGGCTTTTTAACTTTGAGTGCTCCTGATAGAAGTAATATTATCTTTTTTGTTCTTTTTGTAGAGAGGAAAGCTGAATAGGCTAATTGCATTTTTAAGTCCATAAGATTTTTTTAGTCATATCAATTCATAAGGTTGCATTTAAACACATATTTTTAAGTCAAAGTACAAGTCACCTTTATCCCAACCGATAATATGACTGTAGGTGCAGTAATTTGAGGGTATTAAGTGTTATACTGCCCATGAAGTAATGCAAAATGATCAATGCAAGACACTGAGATTTCATTTCCAAGTTAAGATATGCTGAAAAATTGGACCATTACTTTTAAAAAACGATGTATGCATTCATTTTTCATAAATTCATTTTGCATAATACAATAGATATAAAATTTATTGTAGATTTTTTTAGTTACTTTAGTAATAAAAGCTTTTTTTTTTTCTTCCATCATTAAAGAATTAAATAATTGCTCAAGCAATCCAGGAGGATTGCTTCAGGGATTGGTGTTGGGGCTGCTCTTGTTCAATATCATTGTTGGTGACATGGACAGTGGAGTTGAGTGTGTCCTCAGGAAGTTTGCGATGACACCAAGCTGGGTGTTTCGGTTGATAGGTTGGAGGGAAGGAATGCCATCCAGAGGGACCTTGACACACTTGTGAGGTGGGCTGATGCCAACCTGATGAAGTTTA
>JANRGW010049487.1:0-17275 GCA_024733675.1 Psilopsiagon aymara
GAAAGTTGGGGCTGTTCAGCCTGGAGAAGAGAAGGCTGCGTGGAGACCTCAGAGCAGCCTTCCAGTATCTAAAGGGGGCTTATAAGGGTGCTGGGGAGGGACTCTTTGTTAGAGACTGTAGTGATAGGACAAGGAGTAACGGGTTCAAACTTTAACAGGGGAAGTTTAGATTGGATATAAGGAACAATTCTTTACTGTAAGGGTGATGAGGTACTGGAATGTGTTGCCCAGGGAAGTTGTGAATACTGCATCGCTGGTGTTGTTCAAAGCCAGGCTGGACAGAGCCTTGGGTGTCATGGTTTAGTGGGAGGTGGAGCTAGATGATCTTAAGGTCCTTTCCAACCCTAATGGTTCTGTGATTCTCTGATGTATTCGAATTCAATGGTTTGCTATGTAAGGACTTCCCTTTGCAACTAATTATTAAACTTTTGAAAAGCAATTATTAGAACTTAATTTTTTAGCAATGACCAAATTAATCACCTCCTAGGAAAATACTAATGTTCAGTAATGGACATGCTATTAAAATGTGTTGTTTTTCATGCATTCTGTATCCTGATTGTTTGAGTGAGAAGTTCCACTGGTGGTTCTGCTAAAATATTTGCAACACCGTTCATTATTACATATAAATCAATTAAGTGGATATGTGTATGGAATGTAAGTATACTATGCTTGTGGTCCAAGACTTAAATAATCAGTCATATCTGAAAATAGAATTTCTGTTGAAAGCATGTTCATACATTACTTGAGAGTAAAGCCATGCTTATAGGTCTTTTTTCTTCTGCTTTTGTGACCTAATTAAAATACCACAGAGCTGGAGATGGTACAGTTTGTGCAGATGGACTTGTGATAGGATATATTGTAGGAAACAGTGTATTTATTTCATTGCTTCGAAGAGACTCTTAGAGGTACTTACAAGGTACAGGTTTTTGGTGTTGTTTTTAGTGGCACAAGAATATTAAATTGTTTTAATAGAAGAAGTAAAACAGTGGCTATTGAAGACTGATTTATGGTGCAATAATAGCAGAATTGGTGTACTATTACATGCAAACTCTTACTTGTCAAGTAAAGTACATAGTCAAGATCTTTACCAGTAGTTGGTGCCTTATATATTACAACTTTTTTGACCAATATGCATACAAGACAGTAATCTTCACACCTTGTTTTAAATGAAGTTTCTACAAATTATTAGGGCAACTTTTCCTGTAATTGAGGTTGTTGCTTATCTTTTAATTCTTTCTTATAAGAGAGACTTCGATAAGAAATAATCTATTTATGAAAAAAAAAAAAAAATCCACCGTAATTAGTATGTCAAGTTGCAAATTAGTGAAGGTTAGTGCCTTCAGTCATGTGAGGAGAGGGAGCTACTACAGAAAGCATTGGTATTTGAGGAGAATGGCACAAAAGCGCAAATTGAACTTGCTATATGGAAGAGCCTCATTTATAGGGCGAAAAAAGGAAAAATGACAACAGTAATGACTAGAACCCGCGATTCCCAAAATGGAAGTCAGTGTGTCTACCTCATGCAAATCCAGACATATACCAGCCTAGACTCTTAAAGCAGTGTGTATTTCTTTGTAAATGTCACTAAAACAGCTATGAAGCTTGTGATGGTTCATTCAGAGCCAGCCTGTGTGACTGAACCAAGGAACTAGCTTATTACCCACTTGTGAAAACTGAATCTGGGTTTGCTCAAATCCTATGCAAATGAGGTTATGGTTGGGGGATGTGGCATCACCTGTGGCTTAGTAACTTACGTCTGCTTTCTCCCATCACAGGAGACAGTGCTGTATAGCCTCATGTTATGGTATATTTGCATAGGTATCTGAATCTTACCAAGTACTACTGCCTTCCTAAACAGTTGATGCAGTGGTGTTTAGAATTTAGTTGTGTGGGTGGGATTTCGGGCAGTCAGGCATCCCTCATGACCTGCCCTTTTGCAATCTTTACAACAGCTTTTTCTTGCTGCAGTTCTGGTGTGAGCTTAAATTTAGAAATTGTTCCTGTGCCCTCCCACCCGCCACCCTGAAGCGCAGCAACTCTAGAGGATTTCCTTTGCTTTTCTTCTTTTCCTATCTTCTCAAGGCTGGCTTCAGGCTTACTCCCTGATATAGAGAGGCCCTCTAGTTTTGTCCATCTCCCTGGTTGTACTCATGCTGCAGGCAACTAATTTTGCTCCATTTCTGCCTTCCCTCCCTGCCTCAGTGCTGCCTTATTTCGTGTTCACTTTTGCTCTGACCCAAAGAGTAGAAGCCAGGGCAAAGTAAACATGGAGCTTTTCCTTCTGTTGTCCAGTATGCCTACACCTCCTGGCTCAGCTAACTTGTTGACTGTTTTACGGTATTTTTAAGGTAGTACTGCATAATACAAAAGGAAATAGATCATTACAGAATCTAATATCTTGCACTCAGCACTGAGTCAGGTCTAAATTTATTTTACATGACAGAAGCAGAGTGAATATCACAATGTCCTTGGAATCCAGCATGGTTTTAATTGGATTCTATCTTTTTCTAATGTTACTGTGGAACATCAATTTAAATCCTTCGAATTAAATTTATATGACAGGCTGCCATTCTCACTAAAGTGGTGCATCATTTTAATTTATTTATTTTGCTTTGATGTCTCTTGACAAGTAATAAAGTATCAGGTCCTTAGTTGCGAAGGTCTTGATTTTTTTTTTTTTGGTAGAGTCCTTACATTTCAGAACCCTTTTGCTGACACACAGCAAAGTGCAACAACATTCATTAAAAAAAAATAAAAGTACTAACAGTTCTTAGGCTCAGCAAGAATTCAAGTGAGATACAATTTAAGATAAGGAAAGCTTCATTTATGCAATAAAAAATAACACCCAGTAAATGAGGTTTGTAAAGCATTATCCTTCTTACCTTTCTACTAGGCCCATAATTATGCAGAATATCTAATGTACTCTAATAATCTGATCTTAACTCGGTAGTCTTTTCACTTTATGTACAAACTAAGCCACTACAAACCAGTAGATTAGAAAATAAAGGCGCTGATTACTTATAAATCTATAGTGCTTGAAGGTGAAGATAAAAGCATGATGTGCAAAGTATGAAAGTAAATTAAAATTGCTGTGTTTCCATATCATAATCGCTTCTTGCAATGAGAAGGTAGGTAAAATCAAATAATTCCTAGGTTAATGAGTATGTTATTAAAAATTTTGGAAAAAAAAAAAAACATGGACACATTTGGAAAAATAGAATTGCTATAAATTAAATTTTAAAAGCTCATTAGCTAGAGAGTATGAGATTTTAAAAATATTATGTTTCAGTCCCTCTGTCCCAGGCATCAAGCCTATTTTAATTTCCAGTGTACAAGGCTCTTGTATGCTTGCTAATGCCCAGTGAAGTACATTGACTGTTGTGATTGTTTAAATTGATTTTACTGTTTTATCAGCTAAGATTGAAAAATATGGTAAGAATGCTGGTGAAGCACTGTACTGAAGACATATCTGCAGTTTCTGTTTGAATAACACCATATGGCACCAACAGTTCTACGTATGCATTGACCTTGGTAAGAATGAAATAAAACCAGGGATCGGCATTTGGCAGTATGTACACAGGTCTTGGTTGCTTGTTACCAATCACTTAGTATTTGTAGCACAGTAGTGCAGGAGCAGCACAGCCAATGCCACCTGTTTGGATTGTGGCATCCTGTAAAATCATGTGACCTCTGGTGCAACTAGATCATGCTGCAGCTTTACTTTTCTCTAATGATAAGCCATTCAGAATTTGAAGACTTTTGAAGACTGCAGAATAAGTCAACCATGAGAGACTGTAAAATGATTGTGTTTAAAATTGTTCCTGCTTAGGCTTTTCCTTAATTAGGAGTTAAGGAGATAGTTTTTAGAAACATCATTGCATAGAGTAAAACATGGTACATCTCAGGAATGCCCCTTTGCTTCTGCAAGGGCATAGTCCCTGGGTTACCCATTCTCCCTACAGAACTTAGAAAAAGTTTCTTCATTTGTCACCTGTTTCCTTTCTTTGTTTTAAGGTTGAGTGGGATCAGGCTCTGCTGTTCTTTTTTTTCAATCTGCAGTTATTACTTCAGATGAATGAGACCAAAATATTAATAATAGAAGTTTAAAACTTGGGGGAAATTCAGCCATATTCAAACCCCAAACTGCTCCCAAGTTGTAATAGGCATTTTGCCATCTTTCCATGACACCAGGACTCTGCCTGCTGGAAAAGAGAGCATACTGCCTTCTGAGCCATGTGGGAAGCAGGTCTTTCATCTGATTCTTATGAGTAATAATGATTCCTTGTAAATCCACAAATCATCACAGCCCCATGTCACAGAGGCCTTCACGTGCAATAGACCTTAGATTTTAACCTGTAAAAATGATTTTTTAACAGCTGTTAGCAATTTCTGACAGGTCCCTTTCTGCAGGCTGTTGATAATTAGGCCCTACCTGTTTCTATTTTTACTCTCTACAAACTAAATTCACATTTGGTCTCAGCACTGGAAGTTATTAAATTGTAGAATAAAGTCCCTTGCTGTGCCCCTAAATCCGATAAGCTGTGAATTTTAAGACCACTAGTGAATTTGTTCAGACCTGAATTGTCTGCAGATATAAAACTGGAGCCACCATAAAGGGTATAATATTTATCTTCAGCAAACTTTGTCCTTCAATAAATTTAGAGTAGTTGCAAACAACTCTTATCAGGGATGAGCACATTTTTGGAAGGCAGATGCTGGACTAGATTTCAGAGTGCACCTTGATCTTAGTTTTTTTATTCTTGTGACAGAATTGTGGGGAAAAATCATAAGGGGAATTTGTAATATTCATATTGCAAGTTTTACGTTTGACTTGTTACCTCAGCTTATTTTAACATTGTATAAGCTCTGAATTCTTTCAGAGAAAGAGACAGGATAACAGCCTACATTAGCATGTTATTCTCTGCAGTCAGTAAAGTTCACTAGGTCAGACCAGATGATGTTGAGGCCCCTATAATTGTGCTGCATTTGTTTCACCGATGTTACTTTGGATGAGATTTAGTCTGGTTCCTGATGTATATCCGTTCCACTAGGCTTCTTTGAAGCTGTCTGAAAGATGACTCTTTGCTTTGGAACTTTGTCTGCCTGATGGATTGAAGTGCATATATGCATTCTCACATGGCATTGACAGTTCATTTTCCCAAAGTTAAAGAGTTTGCTCAGTGCACTTCATGCTGCGGACTTGGTCAGTGTATGGCAAGGTACACTGCAAAGCTGCTGCACAACTTCTAAACAAATTTGATACTTTCTGCTTGAGTTGGGCTACATGGATATTTGTGTTCCTTCTGTAATACATGGTCTCAAAAGATCTGTGATTGTATGCCTGCTTAGAGAAGCAGAGCAAAGGTGATTCAGGGGTGCCTCTGGAGACCTACTTACTGTTTGCATCTGCCTATGTAATTTCACTCCTAGCAAAGCCTGTGGGAGTGTTGGGAAGAGCTGAAGAAGGGAGTTCTCAAAGTTAAGGTTATCTATGTGGTCATGTAGCCACAGTGTTATTCAGAATCTTTATACTGCTGCATTCTGAGCTTCATTCCTTTGTCAGAGCTTGTACTGAGATGCTCAGAAGGCAGTTTGCAGACAGTCTTTAATACCGACTGCATTGAAGACTTCAAATGAAGCAGAATCAGAGGTTTTGTGCCACTTTACTAGACAAAGTATCTGGAATTGAGGGTGAAGTTCTCATTTATAAGATTTTATTTCTGTACTGGCTTCTCAATCCAAGGCACACATACGTAATACACCTGTCCTGCTTGAGAGCAAAAGGTCCTTAAATTGTTTGGCACAAGAGAGATCTGCTTTGAATGAGTGGTAAAAAAGGACAGGTCACAAAAATCCACCAACTTTATTCTGTGATGTTTGGTTTCTTCGTCCCTTTCACCTACTGGTTTTTCTATCTCATAGTTAGACTCTAATTAATCACAGCTTCTGTTAGATATAAAAACTTAATATGTACTGGTTACATTGAATGCAGTGGTATGAGGCTCTCCCAGAACTGTGTTTTCATTTGTAAACTGAATTATAACTGAAGCTTGTAAGTATCCTTTAACAAAATTCCTATGTTGTCGCCTGCTATTGTTGACTAGACTAGTTCATGCTGAAACAATTATTTTGGTAAATTGTCTCAAGCTGCCTGAGGATATGATTTGATCATTCAGGCAGCTGAAGGGATTGATCCTAGTCCTTGTGAACAATCCCTCAATCTGTGCTTGTTTATTGCCTTTCTTGTCTTCCTGCTAACCGCTTAGGGCCTGACCAGCTTGGTAAGGATCTTCTACATCTGACAAAGATGCATACAGTGTTTCCTGTGGTCACATTATCAAAATAACTGAACTGTGTGCTGAAGAAATACACGTTTAACCATGTCAGTCAAAACGCATCTGATGCATTCCAAACTCACTTAGAAAGAAGAAAACCTGAATTAATAGGGGCTCTTTTTTTTCCCTTTAAAAGTTTTTGTGCCTTTGAAAGTTGGGAGGAAAACCTGATATTAATAATAAACATAAACAGGTAATGTAATTAGGAAAATATTTCTGTGACAGAATATGTGCAATGATACAAGTTTTGAACTAGAAGCAAAATGTCTTTTCCATTCTTTCAGTACAAATTACAGGTGGAATGAATCCTGAAAAGGTTTCTGAAAAGGTTAGACAACTCACTGCATGTACTTATTTAAGAGAAGTAGACCCACTTGAAACAAGATTGGCCTTGATGACTCTTGGGCTGTGGCTTGAATGACTGAGTGCATGAAGAATGGAGTATTCTGTCCCTTTTTTTTATTGGTTGCTTTCATTTCCTTTGAGGAAGATCAGACAGTTTTATTACACCCCAGATAGGTAAGACTGACTGTCCCAAATACTACCCAACAGCAAACAAGAAGTCAAAGGGAAAGACCAGTTTGGAGCAAGCAGGTAACCATTCTTCAAGAGTTTTACGAAGGGTGTTACTTTGGAATTTGATAAAACTATTGATGATTACTTTGGGTTTTTCTTTTAATTTTCTGCTAGAAGATAATAGCTTTCACAGCTCTGAAAAGAACTTCTGAGCTTGACTGGGGCTCACCGCTTTTTAACCCCCATGACAGGTCAGATAGATTTGCTATAAGCTAGTTGACTACTGTGTTAGGAGAGGATATGTCTGTCTGTAATGATAAAGATGAGGAAAAATAATCTGAATTGGTAAATTTTTAGACTTGGGAATTTTGTTAGGTAACACGAATACTCTTAGCAGATAAGATGGGTATGGCTCTTTTTTATTTAATTTTTAATTGGGGACTGGGTTTATCTGGTCTTTAACCAAAGATGTTGGTTATAAATAGCTATTAAGGCAGTTTAAATGAGAATATTTGTAAAGTAGTAAATTTAAAAGAATGCTAAATGTTATTGATTATATGATAGCTTCTAGATCAGTGCAATTGGCCATAGGTACATAGAAATGAAAAAATCCATTTTTTTCTGTAACATTCATGGCAGTACCAATGTTTGAAATGAATAAAATATAGTACGCTTTTCATAATGTAACCACTATAATTATAAGGAATTTCAGTGTTCCCCACTGTTGTGCTTTCACAAAGATTAGGCTGATAATTTTAAGAAATAAAACCTTACTTTCAGTTTTAAAATGACACTAAAGAAGAAAGTCACCATTTGTAGACCACCGTGGCTGAAACAATTTCAAATTTGTTTACTGTCAACTGTATTACTTATGAATAGTAAGTAGCAGTAAACAGCTGTTGCATTGACAGTGTAAGAGATGTAAACTACAAACTGTTGGTGTTTGAAGACAAACAAGAGTGCTTTAAATCAAAGCAAAATAATGTTTTAGCTACAGTTAGCAAAGAACAGTGTTCAAAGTAGCATAAGCTTGTCGAAAAGTAGGTGGAAATGCCTTGGTTTATGAATTCCTAGGGGTTCAAGCATGAATATTTTCTTCCTGTAGTGGTGTTCGATCTCTGGTAAGTGACTTTGGCTCTGTCCAAGTGATGGTTCATCCACAGCTTCTGCTAAATCCTGATATGAAATAGTTTGTTTAAGCTATGACTGGTAAAGTTAAGAAGTTGTATATACATGCTCACTTAGTGCAAAGGGAGTTATTTTCTTCTATTTACACTTCCTATTATTACCTAAAAGTCAGTTTGGATTGATGTAATTGGAAAAATATTTGGTCCTTCTTCACAATAGCAGTAGAGTTGATGAGGTTATATGGAGCTGAAAGCTGAAGTGTTAATGTTTGTATATTTGAGAAATTTTGCCTGAAGAAGCACCACCATTTCTCTTTTTTCTCTAAGAAACAAAGAGGCTTGAAGAAACTGTATGAGGTCTGTTGGCTGGTTTAGCTAATTATACAGAAGCTTAAGATTTATGCTGATATTTTCTCAAGAAATCAGCAAAACCTCATATGTCTTGGCTTTGATAGAATTATTTAATATCAGCAACATATTACAGAACAGTAAATATTTTATGCTTCACAGAGAAATTAATGTATTATAACTTGTGACATACATACTAACTCTGCATGACCTCATTGTCAGACTTTATACCAACATAAAAAATAAACTACTTAACAGATGCTCTATTGCTAATCTCGGGGGTTTATTGCTTCTACACATTTTTATGAAGACATTAATTTTCCAAAAGTATTCTTCCTGGAGCATTCTGAAGTATCTTCAGAAATTAGCAACTTTCAGTCTAACACATTGCATCTCCTGGAAACTTGATCTATATCCCTACTTCACTTCCTTTTATGTGAGGAATCTTTCTGGTTTGCATGAACTCTACGTAATTCTTTTGGGAATGTGTAAAATAATTTGTATTTAACTAGACATGCATACAGGGACTAATATTGCACTTTTGATTTAGTTTATATTATTAGTGTTGCAAAGAGATTATAGAAGATTGCACTTCTCAAATTTTAGTGATTTAGGGCACTTCATTATTAAAAGAAATGGTTTTCTTAATTCTGATTTTAAGGCATTAGCTTCTTTAATTGTAACATTTGTTGGGGATTTACTATTATTGAATTACAAAAATTAGTTTTGGCATACTAAGAGTCATACATCAAACTAGTTCATACGAAAATTTGCATTATTCTATGATTGGAGCTGTAACTTGATCTGTAGGGATAGAGTTGAAAGCTACACAATAGGTCAGAAGTTTGTTCCGTATGAATGTCTGCATACAACAAATCCTGAATTTATTTTGTTCTAACAGTGTTTGTGTGATCTTAAATGACTTTGTAGCAGGAAACTTAAAGCCATGCTGTAAAGATTATGAATACAAATTTTATTTTGTGCCATTTCTTCTCTACTGACATCTCTTGGAAATGTATCTGTTCTCACCCAGACATATCCTGTTCTTCTTTCTGTAGCTATTATTTCTAATAAGGAAACAAAATAAGAGGCTTTGTGGATAGATTCATTGATGGCAAGCTTGAGATTTGGCGAAAGACGAGTGCAGGAGCTCAGCAGATATTCGGGTTGGGTTTGTTCTCCTTCTTGTTGACTCATAATTTAGTTTTTGTAGAATATTTTTTTTTAATCTGTGATGCCTGCAGTTATATGAAGCTTGATATATTGAGCATGCAAACTCATTTTTTCGTTAAACTATACACTGTATTATTTGGAGTAAAGAGCTGGCTCTGCTATTGTGTCCTGTTTGGGATTCGAACCCAGACAATGCTGAAATAACGGTGAATTTTTCTCACTGTACTCCCAGGCTTTCTTCCAGTTTGCCAAAGATGCAGGAAGTATGTGGTTTATATCCTATGTTTTGACATTTGAACGGTAGGCCAGGTCTGGGAATAAGTGGTTTAAGTCCTCGGTTTTAAACTGTGAAATCCCAGCCATACTGGAGTGGAAGACCATACAAGCCTCTATCTGGCTATCCAAGGTGTTACTGGAGCAGATCTGGGGGGTTTTCATGGATACAAAAAACAATTTCGGCAGAATTTTTCTGACACCTTCATAAAAATTCCGGAAAAATCCTGTCAGAAGCCTTTGGTGTTTGTTTTGTTACAGTTGTATTTTTCAGAAAACCTCTGGTAGTAAGGGTGTAAGTCCTATGATCCCCTTTTCACCAAAACCATTTTCCTGCAGCTGCCTGCTGTTGTATTCTTTTAGCAGCTAAAATTAAGAAAAGAAATATGCAAAAGAATTCTCACTGATTTTTGCTTCTGCTTTGCTTGATATCTGTTTCTGATGTCTGCTAGAGCAAAAGTGGCATTTTATAACTACAGAAAACAGAGAAAGGAATGTTATCAGCTTATCCCAGAGGATTGCTGAGAGAATACTTGCCTATGTGGGCATGTGCTTAAGTTTGTGTCTACCCTGCATCTGTAATACATGTCATTAAACATCTTGGGAGCACAGGCTGTCTGGCTGTGTAGGCTTAACCTGGGAAAAATCTAGTACTTAAAAATAAATACAGGTATGTCTAAATTCTGCAGGTCTGTATGTTTTAAATCTATATCATAAACCATCTAGGTAAGCCACAAGTTAAGTTGTGTGAGCTTTGTGAATGGAACTAGAGACTAGGCTTTGCAGTTTGAAAATTTCAGAGCAAATCAGTGTCCCTTTCTGTAATTTCATAGCTTGATTAGACACCATAATGTTAAGAATTTTGGAAATATCATTGTATTACAACTGAGAATTCTTTTCATTCTTTCCACATCCCCCCTCAGTATTATATATGCATTTTCCTAGGGCTTTCCCGCATGTTATTCGCTTGCCACTATTCCAGTGGCAAGTAAAGAAGTGGTTGTGAAAGAACTCTTTTGTTGCCCGAAAATCGATGCCTAAAACTATGTCCTTTTACATGGAAATTGCTTAGAAGGAGGCCTGACTGGGAAAACAGCTTCCACCAGAAATTTGAAGCATTTTAATGTTAATGGGCTATTTCTCTTTTTATTTGATTTATTGGTTTTGGGTTGGCTTTTTTTTGTTTGGTTTGGTGTGGTTTTTTGTTTATTTTGTTTATTTTTTCTTCCTTTATCATAAAGTAGTTCAAAATGAATGATAAATAAAATTTCCATTAACTTTACTTTCTAACCAGTAGGTATGTCCTTAGCTACCCACCTTTACTTCATTTTCAGCATCCAGAAATTGTCAGGGGTATTTTTCAAGCTGGTTTGCCAACACACTGAGACACTGAAGGCATGGTGGTGTTTAAGGTTTTGGAATTCTATTGGGTTTTGGCAAGGAACCGGCAGGAGGGGAAGGGATAGGGATGGGGCAATCCTGTCAGCAGTGGAAAGGTAATATTCTGCCTCTGTTTCTTCCCAGCATGTCAGTTGTGCAGCAAACTAGGGAATGATTTATTGGGCAACATTCATGGACCTTTGCAATCTGCTTATATGCTTTATTAGCATTCCTGCAGCAGCCTGTTGTTGGATCATGATCAGTGTTTTCTTCTGAAAGCTCTGCGTGCATCAGAATTATGATATGTTGCCTTAGTCCTCCATTAGTTCTTCGTCCTCCCAGAGAACCAGGGTCTCTTTCTTCCCTTCTACTTCCACGGCATTAATTTGATGTCTAGGAGAAGGACAAGCTTTGATGCAGCCCTTTGTGGTGGTTCAAAATGCCTCCTGCTCTCCTGCTGGGACATGTTCTTTCTCTCCTGGAACTGTGATTCTGACATACCCATACACAGAGCATGAAAGGTTTTCTTAAATGCTGCCTCCTGTGCACCAGCACAGTCTTTCAAGATCTGCCCTGTGGTAATAACAGGGGGATTTTAAAGGTGAAAAAGGCAATTTGAGGTTTGGAAAAATGAGGCCACTTGCTTAGATACTTGGCTCACTCTTAACTTCAAGGACAGTTGGATGTACTAAGGTTTATAACCAGCTTCAAAAAACAAAGGTGGTGTAATTTGGTCTTGTCTGCAAAATAGCTAAAAGATAAGCCTGATGACTTTTATGCTAGTTCTTTATAGGGATTTTTAGTTGTTTTTCATACTAATGAAACTGGATAAACTGGTAATTATCTCTAAAAAAGAAAAAAAGGAGCTAAAAATGAATCCGAAACTCCTGTGCAAGCTACACTTCAACAGAAGTGTCACAATGCCATTCTCACTTCCTGGGTAGACTGCTCAGACAGCTTGGATTGAGTGAGTCCTGTTACTGGAAGGTGACTCGGCTGATGGATCCCACTGCTCATAAACAGGTCTCCTTCTTTCTTTCCTTTATTTTTTTTTTTTTTTTTTTTTTTAATCAAATGAATGCTGGCATACCATTAGGTGACTTGGCATTTTATGCATCTTCAAGAAGAGCTGATTTCTTAAAGTAGGCTTTATGCTACTTAAAGATTTGCTTTTGCTTCTTTTTTGCAAAAGGCAGTATGTAGCTTATGTAGTTTCCTTTATTATACCCACTGGCAAATCTTCTGTTTTCCTTCACTGTTCATAAGTAGCAATCAATAAAATTAATAAATGAGATCCTTTGATTTACTGTACAGTACGTAAAGATGGTATAATAAAATCATCCCATTTCACTTTTTTTCTAGACTGTCTCGGTGCTGTTTAGCTCATTAATACTTTAATTCATGCAGATGAGATTTGTCTCCACTGGAAAACAACAGTTCCTGAATCAGAAGCCCCATATTATCTTTGATTCACTTCTTGAACAATAGTAGATGCTGTGGCTCAGGAGATAAGGCATGTGAATCAGTACTGTAAAGCGGGAGGTGAAAAGGGATGTGGGTTTCATAGGAAAAGGCATCTAAAAATAACTATGAAGGCTTTTAGACAAGACCCCATTAGGTGCAACCCTGATACACTGTATGCACAAAATAAAGGTGCATAAAATATATGATTTTTTATTTTAGTGCCAGGGAACACATCACTATATCTATGCCATATTGATAACAGAACATTTCCAGTGGTTTCCTTTATAATTGGGCTGATGTACTTTATAGTTCATGCTTGTAATCTTCTGGCAATATTGTCCTATAATATTTTACTTTGTCCATTCCAGCACTAAATCTTAAACAAATCGCTGTAACAACATTATGCTATAGGGACACATAGGTATTTCTCTTAAAAATACTGCATGATTCATGTACCATGTACTGCTGTTTCTCTGCTGCAGCGTCTCAAAGGAAATGTTTTTATCTTATAAATAAAACTGCAAAAATTAATTTGCTCACTGGTCGGTCCCTGTGTCACTGGCATTTATCTTTTGTTGATAAGGCAGAACTGAAGATACAGGCTGACAACAGTGAAATGATGCATTTTCAAGGCATTTTTTTTCCCTTTTTTTTTTTTTTTTTAACAATATACAATAGCCACTGTTTTATATATTCACTTTGCACTGGCTAGAGGGTAGATATAACTTTTGACCAACTCACTTGGAATAATTACTTAGGTATATATTCTCATTTATTCTTTTCTTGATGCCGGCTTGCAGATGTTTATTGTCTATTACCTGTAGCTCACTGTAGTCATATGGAGTTGGGAGTCTCACAAAACCGAGTTGGCTGAGGAAGAAGGAATGCTGGTGGAAATTTGGTCTCTATAACTTTATCTTAAATGTTAGATCTATTTTTTTCTTATATTTGTGCTTAGATGACTTGCTCCTGTACTTTATGGGAATATAGTTGTTGATAAAGACCAGAAAGTTTTTTTGCTTAAGGCGGGGCACAGTCTGCCCCTAAACCCAAGAATCTGTGACTTCATTGCAGCTGAAATACTACAGACAGACCAGTCCCTGTGAACAGCGGTTTTGCTGCAGAGAAGAATGGAAATAGGATTTGGCTCATAATTCAATTGCTCTGCCTTTCTTCATAATGAACATTCTCTGCAAACAAACGGATGAACAAACTGGTATTTAATGCATTCCTTTATCTGGTGTGGATGTAATTAGTTTTAGGAAATGTGGTACTTTGGAGACCTGTGCAACTTCTGTATATGATTTGTAGTAAAAGAGATATAAATGCATTAAAATTTGTTGGGAAACATTTATTTTTGTTGAATTTTACCTGTTTGCAGCAGTGACTGAACACTTCGTATAATGTGAGGAATAGTCTAGTGACTTCAATTAAATTATGCCTCATATTTTATTTTCTCTTTGAAACTGCTTTTTATAAGCAAAATAATTCTTTTTTTTTTTTTTTTTTTTTTTTTTTTCATTCTTTCTTTAACTCCAATTTTACCAGTCTCCACTTTGTCACTGTAAAAGACAAACTCAATGCTGGCTTCCTGGTCAGGTCAAAGATCCTTTTGCCTGATCTTGCAGTGTTGACCAGCTTACTCCTCCTTACTCTGAGGAGTAAATGTATTTCTGGAGTTATCTATGAGAAATTTGAAGGATTGCTTTAGGGTTTTCAAGTTGCTATTTTTAAGAAACTAAGTATGCTAAGAAACAATTGAAAATTGAATAGTTGAACTGCTGGGTTCTGCCATAATCATATGACTGGAACTGCAAGCTGAAACTTGCCTGGAAACCCACTGGCTGATTAAGTTAAAGGCAGGCTGTCATCCTCTCTGTGTGTTTAAGCCCTTGCAAGAGCACCAAGTATGAAAATTTTATCATGCAGCACAGTATACCAGAAACGTGCTTTAAGAGAATGAAAGGGAAATTGTAGGTGTAACAAGCAAAATGCTGAATTCCTTAAAAAATGAAACAAAAAAAGAAAAACTCAAACACCCTATTTTCTTCAATGTTCAGGTTTAAAAACAAACAATACTTGCTGCTAGTTAGTGACTGTGGTTGATTGGTTTTAGAATACCTCCTTGGAATTACCATCTGATTTACAACATTGAAAAGTTCTCTGAAGGGGGATTTTTTTCTATCTGAAGACTTTTTCTTGTTATTCTTGGCATCTGTATTAATAGAAATTGCTTTGCCTTTAAGTCGTTTTACAATTTCAGAGCATGGACTTTTCTTAGCTAGGTGACCTGGTTTCAGCTGGGATAGACTTAATTTTCTTCCTAGTAGCAGGTACAGTGCTGTGTTTCGGGTTTGGTATGAGAATGTTGATAAGGCACTGGTGTGTTGGTTGTTGGTCAGTAGCACTTACTCCAATTCAAAGAATTTTCAGTCTCTCATACTCTGCTGGTGGGGAGGGGCACAAGAAACCAAGAGGGAGCAGAGACGGGACACCTGACCCAAGCTAGACAAAGTGGTATTCCATGCCACAGAACGTCATGCCCAGTACATAAAATGGGGGAAATTGGCTGGGGGCCACCACTTGCTGCTTGGGGACAGGCTGAGCATCAGTCAGCGGGTGGTGGGCAACTGTATGGTACATCACTTTGTTTTTTTCTGGGGTGGGGGGGAGGTATTTATCTTTTCTGGTTTTGGTTTTTGTTTGTTTTTTTTTTTTTTTCCATTTTCATTGCTATTGTTATTATTATATTTATTTCTGTTAAAGTGTTGTTGCCTCAACATGTGGTTTTTTTCTTTCTGATTCTCTTCCATATCCTACCATGTGGGAGAATTGGGTGAGTGGCTGCGTAGTACTTAGTTGCTGGCTGGGGTTAATCCCTGACAACAGGAAGTCTGGCATATGAATGACCCAAGTCCTATAGCCTAGGATAAATATATGCCCTTGATCCTTTAAAAATTAAGGATTGAACATTAGGATGCTCCTAATATATGTCTCTGCAGAGATTATTCTGATAGAAAAGCTGGTTTAGAAGGATATTTTATAACACTATCCTTATGGAACATATCTTATGTGTCAAGTGCTGCATTATTAACACATATTCCAATAAATATAACTGTGATTGTGACATGCCTGAGAGATACAGAAGATGGGCCAGTAACATAGCATAATGACATTATCAGTATTCAGTAAAGTACGTACGTCTCTAATATCAAATACAGCCTTGTGAAAGCCAATTTACCAGAAAGCATATATTCAAGTGATTTGTTGAACTGAACACAATTTGTGCAAAAGAGTATTTCTAAAAAATAGAAAATTGAAGGTGGTTTTATTTCAGTAGAGGGACAATATACATTAATTTTAGCAGATAGCAACTTTGTCATCTAGCTGATGTGCAAAAAGAATTGTCATTTATGCATCTATCTTGCAAACTTTATGTATTCCAGAAGTGTGAAGGTTCACCTTAGTAACACAGTATTTTTGTTTTCTGCTGTCTCAAAGGAAAGAATAGAGCTGCCGAAACTTCCACTGTGACAAGTACAGAGAGGTGTCTGTCCTGCCTGACTCCAGGCAAGAGCAAGCCAAGAAGAGAAACATTTAGAAAGATTGACTGGTTTAATGGCAGTATTCTCAGCTTTGGTAGAAATGTTCTGTACTTTGGCACTCGCTTGCAGTAGAAGTTTTTCTTCAGTTAGTGTTATGGCCTCATATTTTGACAATCAGGGTGGCAGCCTCCAAATTGGCACTGTATTACTGCACATTCTCAGGACAACAATGTCTTTAGAAAAGAATAATAATACCGCAGGACACTTTTTCCACTTTGAGAACTTGGCTGGAGAATCATATGTCATTTTTACTAATAAAAATAACACAGTAAAGCAAATTTCTTCTGCACTTTCTGTGCAAAACATAAGACATGGGAGAGCTTCAGGGGTGGGTGTCGCATAACAATTAAGGAACTTTCTCACACCCTTGCACTAAATTTGTCCTCTACTTCAAATACTAGAAATTTCAAAGTATGAGATACCGTAGGGATTTATAGTTATCTCCTTCTGGCTTCCTGACTCAGATTTGTAAGAATGGTGAATGGCCTCAGCCACAACTTGGTATTAAATGCAACCTGTGTATGGCCAGTGTTATCAGTGTGGGTTGTGATTATTAAAATAAAGATGTCAAACAGTCTATAGTGACAATAAATAAACTCACTATTAAGTGTCATCCACTTCCTTCTGCTGAAGCACTAACACATGCAGATAATGATCTTCTAATAGGTTTTCATTATCTTTGCTTATTGTGAAGATACATTTGGAGGCATCTAACCTCATATAACCTCCTCTTCCCCTCAGCTGTGCCAGCCACAGTTCAGAAATGGAAACAGGAGTACTCCTATATGTTGCCTTGTCGTACACCCTGGCTGTATTGCCAGTGTGATGGTTATAACCTTAAAATTTAGCAAATCTGACATCTATTCTGAGTTTAAATCTCATTTTCTACTTTGAGTTTTGCCCATGCAGTGGGTTTCATTTCATTTGGTTGTTATTTTAAATACACGGAAGCAGATCTCTCGTTTTCTAGGAAAATACGTAATTGATTTAATCAGATAGCACTTCTGAGAGGTCTGCTTACTGATGCTTCTGTAGCAGAATCACTGTCTCACAG
>JANRGW010049489.1:0-11214 GCA_024733675.1 Psilopsiagon aymara
GAAGGGAAGGGAAGGGAAGGGAAGGGAAGGGAAGGGAAGGGAAGGGAAGGGAAGGGAAGGGAAGGGAAGGGAAAATAATCTTTTCTAAGTGAAAACTTCTATGGCTTTCCTATTCTATTTTGGTTGAATTCTGCATATTGTAAGGTACATCTAGAGAAGTAATTTCATGTACTATTTGGGACTACAGAAGACACTGACCTCATTAAAGAAGAAAATCATTAATTAGACATTTCTATGGTGAACTGCAATGTTGAAGAAAATTGTGGCAGATGCTATACAACATAACAGATAGAATATAATTTTAGCAATATTATTAATACTGCAGATATAATAGTCAAATGGAAAGATAAGTATGTCAGTTACAATTTGAAAGGGACAGAAAGAAGCTGAACCTGAAAACTATTTGCACATTAATTTCAAAGTACCTATCTATACACTGCAGGGGTATGCATGAATAGAGGATTCTGAATCCTGCATTATGAATCATTCTATGTTCTGATAAGCAAGGTAGAGATGGTGAGTAATTATTATACATATAAATATGTCCTTTTTTTTAATAATAACAGAAAGTTGGGAGACCTTTTAGTAATGAAGAAGTTGGGGCTGTTCAGCCTGGAGAAGAGAAGGCTGTGTGGAGACCTCATAGCAGCCTTCCAATATCTGAAGGGGGCCTATAGGGATGCTGGAGAGCAACTCTTCATTAGGGACTGCAGTGAGAGGACAAGGGGTAACAGGTTCAAACTTACACAGGGGAAGTTTAGATTGGATATAAGGAGGAAGTTCTTTACTGTTGGGGTGGTGAGGCACTGGAATGGATTGCCCAGGGAAGTTGTGAATGCTCCATCACTGGTGCTGTGCAAGGCCAGGTTAGACAGAGCCTTGGGTGACATGGTTTAGTGTGAGGTGTCCCTGCCCATGCGGGGAGGTTGCAGCTAGATGATCTTCAAGTCCTTTCCAAGCCTAAATATTCTATGACTCTATGATTCTAATAATATTAATATATTACTGAAAACTATAGGTTGTCATGTGGAAAGTACATAAACTATTAAAAATAAATTAAGGAAGCTACGATACAGAAGGAAGATATGACAAGATATGTGTATCTCAGAAATACACTACAAAAAAGTAACAAGCAAGACAGCAAGTTAAATAAATACGTTAAAGTTAAAGAATATAAGAGATTTCCCAGCTGTTCTTTTACTTAAAAAAAATCCTTCTTCATTCCATATCCCTTTCAAACTTCTCTTTATTGAGCACCCATATACACAGTTCCAAGATGCTTGTCCATTGTTCAGTAGCAGCCATTTTACTCCTTCTTAGTAGCTGGTGAAGTGCTGTGGTTTTGACTTTCGGCCTGGGAACAGCGCTGATAACACTGATGCTTCCAGTTACTGCTCAAATATTTAGTCTGACCAGAGACTTTATGAGTCTCATGCTCTGCCAGGGAGGAGGGGAAGCCAGGAGGAAGCAGAGACAGGACACCTGACCCAAACTAGCTAAAGAGGTATTCCATACCTCAGCATATCATGGCCAGGATATAAAAACTGGGGGCAGTTACCCGGAAGAGTGAATTCACTGCTCAGGTCGGGCTGGGTATCGGTCGGTGGGTGGTTAGCAGTTGTATCCTCTTCCCTTGTTATTTCTCTTATTGTTATTATTATTGGTGGTAGCAGCAGTGGTTTGTGTTATACCTTAGTTACTGGACTGTTCTTATCTCAACCAGTGGGAGTTACATTCTTTTGATTCTCCTCCCCATCCCACTGGGAGCAGGGGGAAGAGGAGGGGGGAGCTAACAAACTGTGTGGCTGATTTATGGCTGGGCTTAAACCACAACGATGCTTAAAGAGGACTTTCAAATTTTTCTCCAAGAAAGAGCTTCCAGATGAAGTTATAGTAGTCCAGTCTAACAATGTCTGTAAATTAGTCAATGTTTCTGAAAGGAAAATCAATTTTTTTGTGCACTGTGTACTTTGCTGCTCTTCAAAAATGTATATTAAATTTTATATCCCAGAAAAAATATTAAAAATACTGAAATCATGGATGGGGAAGAAAAACTTCCATTTCAAAGGGCAAAAGAGATAAGGCATTTTTCAGCCATTTTTTGATTTATGATACTTGAGAATCTGAATCAATATAGGATTTTTTTTTTTTCCTTTTTGTCTGCATTTACTTTGCTATGAGTAGAAAGTATGGCAAACATATGGAGAAGAATTTACAAGTCGTCCAAACTGCTGTTTTCTCCAGATGTTGCTCAGGAATGCAGAAGAAATAGAAAAACGAACTGTTTGTTAGCAATAAGGAAATAATTCACAAACAAAAGAGCCAAAAATACCACTCCTGTGTAACCCTGCTGAAGAATTTTGGCCTGGATACAAACTTCTGTTCAATCTGAGATTGAACAGTAACTTCAGGAATACAGAAATAAACACCAAAGTATACATGAGGCCACAGTGTTAATCATTCTACCAATCTCTTTTATATTTGTCTGCTGAAAACCTTTAATGGGACTGAAGTTATTATATTCTAAGAGACATATTTCAGAGAGTAGACTCAAAAGCAGCGGATCTTGCTCAAAATCACTACAAAAATTTTTTTCTTTTTTCTGAAAGCAGCTGGATTCTATTGGTATAATGTTCTCATGCCCTGCAAAGCATTGCAGTGGCTGGTACTAGCAGACAGGACAAAATGTGGCTACAGGCAAAAAAGGCATCTGAATCACTACTCAGTAGGAGTACTGTCCTAGTACAGCTTAAGTCAGTTGTAAATACAAACCCTAAGACATTTAAGAACTATCATCTCAAACCACTTAAATCAGTCTGTCAACTATGGAAGGTTTGTTAAATGATCTAGTTCAGGTTTTGCACAAGATTACATGGGCCAAATTTGAAGTTCAACCTCAAAATCAAGGCTTAAAAATGTATTTTGCAACTGAATAGTATTTTCCCCTCTTCTGTCTAGGCTGTCTTGTCCTCCTCCCTATGTTAGTGATCTACTCAGATAACAGTTCAGATAGCCTTTATAGCCCTGAAAAGAGAAGGGTCTAAGACATATTCATCTCATCAGTATTTCCTATTAATTAGTTTGTACTAGACATTAAGCACTATGGCTGCTAGATTTCAGGGCTGGTCATTGATAAAAATACTCATTTAAAAGCTGTTTCTTTCTGAATGTAAAAATGGGCTACAGTGATGAAAACTTAGTGCAGCCCATATTTGTTCCTAAGTTAGGTACTGCCATATTTGTAAAGGAGGTGTTAGTGTGAGCCACGATGACTCTGACAATCTAGCTCTAGCTCTGCTGCCTAAGTCAATATGAGGAAAAAAATAACTTTGATTGTTAATTGTTTTGTAAGCTTAAGCTTCTAGATAAGACTGCTCAAATGGAATTACTCAGGAACCACTGAAGTTATTAAAATCACAAACTGAAATAATACATTTTGGTAAAAAAATTTTGCTCACTTTATGATTGGAAAAGATATTTTTTCATATTACTTAGTAGTTAAAGTATCAGTGAGGGATGTGTTATTCCTTCATCAAGGACTGCATCTTTCTCTTTTCCTGATGCTTCAAGTTTTATATTTGGGATATACAGTTACTCTGCTTCGGTGTGGGGGATGTAAGCGATACTCTATTGGTTCTGATGCTCTACAGACTGCTAGTCATTTCACTACCCGAGAAAACCCACACTGCAGCTGTCTTAAACAGTTTGTAAAATGCCCACAGCAGCAAGAGAATTTTAAGGCAGACTGCGCTATGAAAGGAGACAGTCTGTGTTGTCACCTAGCTCTGAACCTTTTATATTTGTTCTCAGTGTAGTCAGAATTAATTTGCCTGGATCTAGCCTGCTGGAATTAATCCATTTGATGCTGAAGCAACTGACAATTCAAAATTCTTCAGCTAATTGGGGGTTGCTCTGAACTTTTTTAAAGATCTCCAGCAATTTTATAGGGAATCTGATTTATATTATCTATCTTTCGAGAAACTGGAAGGATGAGCGAAAGAGTAGTCAATGTCTCATTTTTCCTTGATACTTCTATAATTCACTGTTTTCCTTAGTGCAACAGGAAAGGGAAGAGAATCTCTCTTGTCTCTGAGGGATTGTCCTTGTACTGAAGGCAGAATCACAGACTCATATTGGTCAGAAAACACCTCCAAATGTCATCTAGTCCAACATCCTACTCAGAGCACATCCAGCAGGTTTCGGAAGGCCACTCTGGGTGGCCTGTTACAGTGCTTGATCACCTATATGACTTTTTATTTTCTTATAAAGAAGGATTTTATTTCATTTCCTGATGTGTTCCAAGTTCTGTCTGTTACCTCTTGCTTTCCAGTCTGCACGTCTAAGAAGCTTGTCTCTGTCTTCTCTACTTTCTCTCATTGGCTGTTTTTAGATAGCAGTAAGATCCCTCTTGGCCTCTCTTCTACAGGTCAGCAAGACCCATTTTTTCAACATTTCCTCATGGGTAGGACATGTGAATCAGCCCCCTCAGTGCTCTTTGTATCCCCTGCTGATCTCATTCCAAAATACTTTTCCTTATGCCGCTTCTATGAACAGAACCTGGTATGTACAATTGGTCCACCCTATGTATAAAGCTCTCTTTTCTTTATTCAAGTAGAAAAAATGTTGTCTTTTCATTTGCATCCTGGATTGTTTACCAGAAAGATATCTGCTCACTACTCCCTATAAATAGAACAGAGATCACACATGCTTTATTATTACACAAACAACCAATATCACAGAGCACTCTTGGAAGAAGCACATCACAAAATATTTTGACTAAATTGTGATGAATTACTAACTTCTCTTAGTATTGCATAATTTTAATCCTCCAGTTGCTAGGAATATAGAGCAGAATATACTATTCCCTACATGCATACATATATGGACAATTTCGCATTTTCCTTTATTTCCAGTGCAAGTGAGCTGGAGGAGCTCAGACTCCTTGGAGCCAGAGTTTAATGAAGAGCTGTAGCTTAGTCTGCTTTGTTCATTAATTCTAAATTTGGCCTTGTTATTAAACTAAATATTGAAGCAATGGATTTTTTTTATAACATCATATCTTAACTCTTGCAAAATAAATTATTTGTATCAGTCTATTCAGAACAGAAAACAACAAAAAAGCGCTAGTTTTTACAAGTCAAAATTTATTTTAATGACCACTTTTCTTTAAATTACTACTCCTGTTTTGTAAGATTTCTGTTTTGTTAATGCTTTACATATTGAATGAGTTATGATACTTCATAGAGTGGAATCACTGGGTTTGAAGGGACCTTACAGATCATCTGGTTCCAACCTCCTTACAATGGGCAGGGACAGCTTACACTTGACCAGATCACACAAAGCCCCATGCAACCTGGCCTTCCATACTTTCAGAGATGGGGCATCCACAGCTTCTCTGGGTAACCTCTTCCAGTGCCTTACAATCCTTACAGAAAAGATTGATGAACAGTAGAAAGTGGCTTGGTGAGCACTTCTTCCAGCTCCCTCAGAGCTCTTAAGTGTGTTCCATCTAGCCCCATGGACCTGTGTATGTCTAAGTGGTGTAGCAGGTAAATGAACATTTCACCTCGGACTATGGGGACCTCATTCTATTTTGCATCCCTGATTTCCAGCTCAGAGGGCTGGGTACCCAGAGAACAACTGGTCTTACGGCTAAAGACTGAGGAAATTAATGCATTAAGTAGTTTTTCTCACCCTTTGGCACTATGTTTTCCCACATCCAATGAAGGATGGAGAGTCTCCTTAGCCCTGTTTTTGTTGCTAATATATTTGTAGAAACATTTTTTTGTTGTCTTTAATGGCAGTACCCAGATTAAGTTATAATTGGGTTTTGGCCTTTCTCATTTTCTCCCTGCATAAACTCACGACATCCTTATAGTCATTCTGAGTTGCCTGCCCCTTCTTCTAAAGGTCATAAGCTCTCCTTTTTCACCCCGAGTTCCAGCCAAAATTCTCTGTTCATCCATACTGATCTTCCCCACTGGCTCATCTTTCAGCACATGGAGATGTCCTGCTTCTGTACCTTTAAGATTTCCTTCTAGAAGCGTGCCCAGCCTTCCTAGATTCCTTTTAGGACTGCCTCCTAAGGAACTCCGTCCATCAGGCTCTGAAACAGGCCTAAGTGTGCTGTCCAGAAAGCAAAGGCAGCAGTTATGTTGGCACCCCCTCCTCACTTCTTTGAGAATTGAAAACTCTACTACTTTGTGAATGATGTGCCCAAGACATCCTCCACAAACATCACATTACCCATAAGTCTATCCTATAATAGGAGGGAGATCATTCCCGTAGTCCCTACCTTGAAGTTCAGGAAGAGTGATTAACACTGAAAACTGAGTTTAAAAAAAACACAAAAACTTCCTTGAGATGCTCAGCCTTCTCCATGTTGTTTGTCTTTAGTTATGTATTTTTTAAGGGGAGGTTGGCTTCATCAAGGGTCCAGCCGAAATGCCTCAGTGCAAACACATGTAATATGGGAAATTGAATAAGATAAATTAGAGACTAGTGCACAAGGTATCTGCAGAAGGACTTTTTGCAAGGGCATGTAGAGATAGGATAAGGGGGAATAGCTTGAAGCAGAAAAAGGGTAGATTTAAACTGGATATTAGGAAGAAGTCCTTTATTATGAGGGTGGTGAGGCTCTGGAAGAGGTTGACCAGAGAAGCTGTAGATACTCCATCTCTGGAAGTATTGCAGGCCACGTTGGATGGGGTTTTGTGCAACTTGGTCGAGTGGAAGGTGTCCCTGCCCATGACAGGTGGGGTGAAACTAGGCAATCTTTAAGTTCCCTTCCAATTAAAATCATTCAGAACCATGAACCATTGTTCATCATAAATCATCATAGATTTATTGTTTTGTTCTTTTGTGTTAAAGTGAGCCACACACATGCCAAAACTGTCAGTCTTGTCATATAGTCCTCCTATAAAATTTGTATAACTTTCCCTTGAACAGTATCACCATTATCGAGTAAAATGCAGCTGGAAGTTGAGGTTTTTATAAAATATATTTATTGATTTTTTTTTTTAACATAGCTAGACTGTAAACTCTCACATTTGTAATACCTTTTTTACTTTTACTGTACAATTTTTTGTTGAAGCTTTTATCTACTCTCTGTTGTGATCAGTGTGTTGCTATCTCTTAAGTGATGCTTTAAATTTGATCTAGATTTGTAAATCTGCTTGTTTATGTCCTGCAATCTCTTATCTTTTTAGTAACTAACTCTATGTCTGTAATTGTTATCTGTATGAACGTTAAAAAAAAAAGAAATATTTTTTTTAAATCTCTCAGCTTCCTTTCATTATGTTAGACACTGCATCAGGCAATGAAATAGTTTCATAACCCCATAAGACCTTTCATTGACACTCTGTATCCCAGACGATACTCCAGTTTGATCTCTAGTTACCATTTAAACCTCTGCGTATTGACTGTGAACTAAATATTGTATTGGTAATACTAATTGTGCCATTTATCACAACAGAAGATCTTCAAAGAGTTCAAACAATCATAAAACTTACCTGGCGGGGGACAGCGTGAGCAAGCAGGTGGTTTTCCCAGGGCAAGGCTCATCCCTTGCACTCTGGGTATGCTGACCCCTGCGATTTCCCCAAATGCGGGAAACTTGCCTGAATAATTTATGGTAGTGGGATTTTTTTTCTTTTTCAATTTTGAGACCTCACTTGGAGTATTGTGTGCAGTTCTGGTGTCCTCAGCAAAGTACATGCAACTGTTGGAACAAGTCCAGAGGTGGGTCATGAGTATGATCAGGGGACAGGAACACCTCCTGTATGAAGATAGGATGAGAAAATTGGTGCTGTTCAGCCTGGAGAAAAGAAGGCTGTGTGGAGACCTCATAGCAGCCTTCCAATATCTGAAGGGGGCTTATAGGGATGCTTGGGAGGGACTCTTCATTAGGGACTGTAGTGAGAGGACAAGGGGCAATGGGTTCAAATTTAAACTGGGGAAGTTGAGATTGGATATAAGGAAGAAAATTCTTTACTGCAAGGGTGGTGAGGCACTGGAATGGGCTGCCCAGGGAAGCTGTGAATGCTCCATCACTAGTGGTGTTTAAGGCCAGTTTGGACAGAACCATGGGTACCATGGTTTAGTGTGAGATGTCCCTGCCCGTGGCAGGAGGGTTGGCACTAGATGATCTTAAAGTCCTTTCCAACCCTAACTATTCTATGATTCTATGAAAAAGTCCAAAAGTTTGATTTTAATCTTAATATATGCTGAGGGTGGGTATAAAGTTTTACTCCACAAAAATAGGGAACTCAAATGATTCATTAGCAAAAAAAAAATTGTTAAAAAAAGTTAAAAACAATGATGAAATGTTTGGAGCATTGTTTACAGACTACAAAAAACATTCTGTCTTCCTACTTGATCAAGACTTGAATAATCTGTAATGGCAACATCTCTTCTTTTATGGTATATTCTTCACTGGGCAGAAACTTGAAGCACTGCCAAGTGATAACTTGGTCATTTTGTGCAAATGAAATATCTCTCCAGTCATTCCAAATGGTTAGCTTGGGATACATTCCATCTAATTTTGGGCAGATTATCAAGGTGCTCTCTCTTTAGCCAATGATTCTTTTCATGATTACACATGAAGGGAACACAAATCTGATGCTACCAGAAGACGTAAGCTACCTTTGGCTCTACCAGTAGTCTGGACAGAAAGGTGGAGCCCAGAACACTGAACCCACAACAATCTGATCTGTAGACAAGACATGGCTGAAAGAGCTCAAGAGAGTTCAATTTCTAGGAAATCAATTTAGAAAAACAACATAAAAAGCAAATTAAATATAGTAGAAGATTAGGAACATAGCATGAGAGCTTGACAGTCTTGCATATTCAAAGGACATCTTAACTCTTCCTTAAAAGATTCTTTCATGTGCATAGTTCATATGATAAAAACATGCATCTTTAAATGTTCAATTTGCTCTTAAGGTCAAAGTGAAAAATCTCTAATTGAGAGACAAACCAGCTATTTCATGAAATCAAGAAATGAAAGAAAGCATAATAATAAACAATGGAATCATATGAATACACAGAAGTTTCAAAGCAATAATTCTCAGACGTGAGTCAGAAATCTCTTTGAGAGAGGCAAACTTTTCATTCTTTTTGTCACCTATTTCTTCATCTTAGGTTTAAAAAGGACAAGTAATTTAAGTACAGAAGGAAAACATTGTAGTACAGATATTCCATAGAGATTATATTACGGTTACTCCCACTGGAAAATTATCTAAAGCTAGTTGCACAGCATTAAAACTCAGTATTTATTCTTTGAAAACCTTAGTTAATTGCAATCTGTGAAGAAGCTGCATGCTTTATGTAGCTAAATATTAGGTTACTGAGTAATGGTTGAGACTATATATTTAATTAAATAAATATTGTGCACTATATATTATTCCTATATATATATTATACCTATATTAAAACTATGATAAATGTTGCTATGAAGTTGCTTGAATAATTAATATTCATACTAAAATTGTCCTTTATGTATCTAACAACTGCTAAAGGATGGCCAGAAATAATATAAATTAATCAGACTGTTTTGTTAATCAACAAACTGTCTGTTCCATTTTCTCTGTAGCTATGTTTCAGGAATTCCATGTAATTTCAATGTTTTTTGGTTTATTGACAGATGTATTTTGAGATATAAAAATAAAAAATAAGCATCTAAGATTATTGGTATTTTATAGAAGATTAATTTGAAACTAATATAATTATGTCAATTTTATTTAATAAAATAATAGATTACTCTTTTTTATTTAGCAGAAATTTCCATTTTATAATTTTAAGGGAAAACATAAGGAGATTACCACTAAAAAAAAGGAAATTTCTGAAAAGTAATTAGACAAATGGACTAGCTGTTTGGGTTTGGTTTTTTTTTTTTTTTATTCCTATTTTTGTTTCTAGAAATATCTGTGTTTTTCAGAGCATTCTATCCCTGTCTTTCGGTAAAGTAATCATATAGGACTGAAATCCTATATATAAATGGTTTATCATCTGACTTATTGCAGGTCACAAATTATATTGGTTAAAATCGGTTTTGCAGGAGGAAAAATAAGACGTCTTCCTTAAATATCGTATAAACATAGCATCTTCCCATTTTGAGGATCTGTGAGAGGCTCCCTAAGCAAATAAGTGTTTCATACTTAAATATTGAAAACTTGCAAAGTAAATCTTTCTGTACTTTATCATAGTATCAACTGGAAGTTCATGATTTCAGATGAAATTCATTCAAATTACTTTCAGGCTAATTGATGTGAATAGGTATTAGTCTGTAGATACTCTTTGAACAGACCTTTTTAAGAATTTATGCCTTGCTGATTAGATTGTGACAGGAAAGAGCCATTAAAATAATTTTTCCCCCCTCAAATGAACATAAGTAATTCATATACTACTGCTTCCTTTCATCCATTGGAATACCAACACTAACCTCAGTTTTATGATTATGTACAACTGCATGTTTATATTAGTCCCACTGATTGTAACTTGTTCTATTTGCAACATGGGACTTAAGAACAAGTAAATACATACAGCAACAATTATTTTTTTTTTTAATGCATAAATTCAGTTACAAGTCTAAAGTTTTCTTCTATAAAATCTTCCTACCTACAGCTGTTTCTAGGAAACATGTGAAGATGACTGATAGGCAGCTGATAAGGAAACCAGAAATTTTATTAAATGATGAAAAAATTAATACATACTCTGTGTTTCTCATGTGGTTTCCCATCTTCTACACTGTAAGCATCCAAAAAACTCATCATTCAATCCAATATTTAAAAAAAATATTGTTATATTTACATTTCTTCTTCTTGTATATTTGTCTTTTCAATTATTGCAGTGTTTGTTTAAATCAGTGATTCAAACTTCTAATCATAACTCAGATTATTTTTCTTACATGATATTTTTATTACGTCTATAGTAAGAGACTTACAGTTTTATGAGAGAGCTGTCTAAGATACATGTATTTTTTAAAAGAGATAAGCTTTAAAAATCTACAGTATTCAACAGCAGGCAAGCTTCTTTTTTTTTAAATAAGATGCCACACATTTTTATATTATTAGTATTTCTGTGTAAGATCAACCAGGGGAAGAGGAGATGAAATGAATCAAAGTATGCTAAAAACTCTTATAATCATAGAATCATAGAATAGTTAGGGTTGGAAAGGACCTTAAGATCATCTAGTTCCAACCCCCCTGCCATGGG
>JANRGW010049491.1:0-43859 GCA_024733675.1 Psilopsiagon aymara
TACTGAACAGCAACTGAAAACATTGGTGTTATCAGTGCTGTTCCCAGGCTGAAAGTCAAAACCACAGCACTGCACCAACTACTAAGAAGGAGAAAAATGCCTGCTGCTGCTGAACCCAGGACAAAGAAATAAATATGGGGTGGGAATTCTGATCCTCAGACCCAAAGCTTTTCTGGAGAACAACCTAGAACATTTGCACTTTATACAGGATCTGCAGGACAAGACTGAACTCCCGCTCATTGTGCCTTTGCAAGGAGTGTTGTCTTTGCTCTCAGCCCAAAAATCAGAATCCAGAAATCAGAATTCAGTCAGATCTAGTTTTCTTAAGTGCAGAAAACCTCCACACATTAATGTCCTGATCCCTAGGGAGAAATTCTTTTCCACCTCTTGAAGGTCTGCATGTGTAGCTGCTCTTGCTTCTTCCTGAACGTTTCTCTGTCTCTGTCCCACAGTGGGCTATCTGAAGGTGATGTCCCTCCTTTCTCCTGCCTGCCAACCCACTTTGAGGAGACAGAAATCCATGCAGCTGCACAGATACATGCACATACAGGTAAGGGTCCACCCAGGAGCCAGAGAACTACAAACCACAGCCTGCTTTTCAGCCAAACATGAGGTGCCCTCCCAGGGAGCTACCATCAGGAAATAAACCTGACTTTTCTCCCACTAGAGCTTCAACACAGGAGAGTGATGACAGCAGTGAAACATTTTGATCTACATTAGATCTGGAGACACTGATTTGTGCTTTTTATCCTGGCAAACTCTTTTCATATCCTAAGCAGGATAACAAGACATACAACTTTGCTTATCAGACCCTTATCTCTTTTCCTGAAAAGAACTTCTCTGACCAAAGTGCTGTAAGTAAAACCTGAGAATCAAATGAGGGCAAAAACCAATTCAGTTTGCAGCCATTCCTTAAGATTATGAGGATTTCACTGTGTCATGGTTTGGTCTTTAATCATTTATCTGACTAAGCATAAGATGACAGCTACTGGCTTCTCTAATTCATATGTTTCCAAAATTCTATAGCAGGAAATGGATAAAGAGAAACAAGTATATGAATTAAGATTCAGCACACAGGCCTTTACTAGTGTATTGAACTCAGAAGAGTGATAGTCACCTGTAGGAATTAATAGATCTATAGGACAACATAACTGCTTCTTTTACCTTGCACTTCACAGGAGTGGCTTGTTCTCATCTTCACCCCAGTCCCTAGCAGCCCCCAAAGCGAAATGCTTTTCAGATGCTAAAAATTCTACTCTTAATACTTCAGTTGGAAAAAAGAAGAAAAAAAAAAAAAAAATAGAAAAGGCATTGATAACTACAATAATCAGAGATCTAGTTTTCCTAAGAGAGTCAAAAGTAGGTGAATTCCTGGAATGGGATCATATATATGATGTTCTTAAGGTAAATGATTCAAGGAGAATTTATTATATGTATTATATTTACTGTATGGACAGATATGGGGAAGTTCATGTTACATGTACGAAAGATGTTCTTCCCTTTGAGGGTGGTGATGCCTGGAACATTTTGCCCCAGGAAGCTGTGGCTGCCCCATCCCTGGCAGTGTTCAAGGCTAGGCTGGATGGGGCTTGGAACAACCTGCTCTATTGGAAGGTGACCCTGCCCATGGCAAGGGGTTAGAAGTGGATGAGCTTTAAGGTCCCTTCCAACCCAAACCACCCTATGATTTTATGATTCTCTTTTTAAATACAAATCCACTAAAAGTCATCTATTCAAAAAAAGATTAAGTGATCACTGTGTCTTCAGATATAGGCCCGTGCCTCTTTCCTCACACAAAATAGCCTCAAATCAGTTGGGCTAACCCAGTCAAAACTGAACAGGGTTCATACTTTTGAAAGTTATCAATGTTGCAGAGCCATTTGAAAATGCAAGGCTGGGTGCAGAAGAGAAAGTCTGTAATACTCTTAATCAGAAAAAACCCCAGCCAACCCTACAGCATTATATAGGACCAGGCACCAGAGAATCCACACAGGAGATGTTCATTTAAGCAGTCCCACTCTGCGTTGGAGTTTACATCATCCTAGATGTGTAAGTCAATAAAACTTAATACAAGGAAACCAAGCCTCATTAGTTCTATTCTTTTTTCTATTTTCCAGAACAGTAACCTTAGGTCAGGTTTTCTGGCTACATTATTCTGTGAAAATAGTGGTTAATAATATATGAGATGGTGAAATAATAATTGAAGTAGCATTAGGTCTAGAATTACATTAAATTAAAAAGGTTATGGTGTTTTTTTCTAAATGTTTTAGGATATATTTGGCATAACCCATGTTATAAGAGTATATCTAGCTATATCTAGAAGCTATATCTAGCTTATGATTAAATTTAAAGCTTTAACCCTGTCTCTGTTTAGCTTTAAAACATCACGGACTAAATCTCCAAGTCTTCTTATCTTTAAAATTATGTCAGCAGCTATGACAAAATGACATCTGTTCTGAAGCTGTAACAAGAATAATGCATTACTTGACACTCAGTTCATTTGCGTTACAGTACAATGTCTGCCTTCCCACATAACAGATGCAGTGATTCTTCTGCTGAATGTATATGATTCAGCCAATAACCATACTGAGAAACTGGTTAAAAATTAGTATTTCTTGCTTGTATTCCAGTGAAAAAAATGTCAGTATTTTGCAGATTTGCATTGGTCAGAGGAATGTGAGACCTAGCTCCAAAAGTGGGTGGGGCAACACATTTTTTGTTTTCAATTTCCAGAACTTAAAGACCGGAGAACAGCACAGCAAACCAGCTTGTGATCTCTCCTTGCCATTCATTGTGTGCATTTAGTCTGTCAGAAACGCTCTGCTGCAGCAGTTAATGCTGAGCAGAGATTGATTGTGGGCTGTTGTTCCACAAGAGGTGGCAGAGGCAAATTAATAGCTCATTGCTACTGAAAGAGAGTGGGGGTCCCATTCCCACCTTTTCTATTCTCCCTGATAAACCCGGCCCTGAGTTCCTGCTACTTACCTTGTTTGGGTAATTAACCCCATGGTTTCCTCAGACCCCTCAGATGTCTTTCTTAAGGGGCTAAGGGAGGGTGAGCAAACCCTGCAAATCCTGGGTGGGTCACCACTAAAGGGGAAAGGCAAGCGCAGGACAGGCCCTTCCTTTCATTGGAGCAATATGCTTTGTATAAGTTAAGCTGTGCTTAGAACTGCCTCCCTGACCCAGTCATTAATAGCACATCTGGCCAGTAGTTCCTTCAGATTAGGGCGTTGGATGCTTTTGCTTTATGCCAAGTCCGGCTTCTTGCTGCTGTGTACAACAGGTCCAGTGTTTCAGCTCTGAAGCAATGAATTTCTATAGGCACAGCTTCCCACGCCTGCATTCTGCAGCCAAACTCAATGATATTAACTAGTAGCAAAAAGGATGGTGAGATTTCAAAGTGCTCCCCCTGTAAACCAATAACATTCTTGTAGCCTCTGAATCACCACATTTCTTCATAGGCATACATGTTTCTCCAAGGACTCCAGCAGTGCTATTTTTCTGGTCTCTCCATTCCCTGAGGCCAGGCAGTGTCAGACAGAATGGCAGGAGCATCTCATCTGCCACTGCAGAAAGGGATTTTTGCTTTTTCCAAGTGTGCTTGTGTGACCAGAACAGCGTTCTATGAGCCTCTGGCACTAATTCTCAGGTGCCGTTGCTGTTTGTGACCTTAGGACTGCTCACTCTCTTTTTTGGGGAATTATTGGAAGTTTCCTCACCTCCAAATCACAGTGAGAATTTTTTTCTTCTACATCTGGAAGCCTCTTTTGCCTCTCATGCAAGTGCAAACATCCTTATTTTCTAATTTCTGTCAAACCAGATGTTATCAGCCTGTAATCAGTACTTCACTAGTCCCAAACTGTCATCTAGCACTGCTAAATATGGGGAAAGGTCTGGCTTTAGAGTGTGTTTCTATGCTTCCTAGATTTTCAGCAGATTATGTCAAGACATGTAATTTGCTGAAAATTGCATAGTCATACTCACTATTCCAGGGATAATGGCTAGCAAAAATAACTGTTGAACTGAAGTATTATCTAGTAAGGCTATCTGAAAGCCATAATGTAAGTAGTCTAGGACATGGACATACTTTCTTACAACCAATATAAAAATGTCAGTGACTACCTGCTATATTTTTCTAACAGAAGAGCTCCAGTCACTCCTCAGGTTTTGCCGTGAAATGTATTTTATATATTTGAGAGTAATACAGAAACATGTAGTCTTTTTATTGTTTTATTTTGTTTCAGTCCCTGATAGGGCTCAGATTTTCTTGTAGAACTCTTTATTTCCAATCATCAGATTTGCCCTCTTCAAAGGAATTCGTTACGTACTTCATGATCTCATCCTTTGTGCTACCTAGGACAATCCTAACACTCAAGGCGTCAGAAGTAAAATTGGTATCAGTTACCTGCCCTTGGCTATTTATAATTGCATGCAGTAAGCAGCTTTTATATAAATGTATGCATTTTATTTTATTAAAAAAAGAATAATAAATTAGTACCCATGGAGGGTACTGAGTTTCTTCATCCTTGTCTTTGCTTTCTGTTTCTTGGAGCTTCAAGAACAAGGAGAACTTGCCTCACTGACTTCAGCACTTGTAGTTCTTAACATCCCTTTAAACATTTGTTGAATGTTTTCTGTCCCTTTCTGATGACATCTTCAATGGCGTTATTCCATCTTGCAAATTCTAGCTGGCCAAAGATTGCCATGTTTTTAAACCACAGAAGTATGTTTTCTCTTTTGAGATTATTTTGAGGTTTATCTCGTCTCAGTTCTAATCAGAAATGTCATGCATGCTTTGCCTTAATGGTCATGAACTCTGCCTTATGCACATTTAACAAGTTCTTGCTCTGTTTAAAAATTAATGCAGCTCTTTCTTCTCACTGAGGTTGGGATATTGCCTTGTCATATTCTTTTAGCAGCAGTATAAGCAATCTCTTGCTGACTCCTGCTTTGCATGGCATCTGAGATTTTTTTAATCCAATGTTTCACTGTAGCATTTTGGATAATGACTATGTGATTCCTGAGCCGTTTCTATCAGCTGTTCCTGGTTGATTCAATTAGAACAAGCCCCTTCTTTGTCAGGTTGGGCCTTTCCTTTGGCCAAAATTCCAGGTTTTTTCCAGATTCAGTCTGGCTTCTTGTTCTCCTTTAATTTCCCCAGTTTTGAAATGTTTTTTCAGACATTCATGTGGTTTTAAGCAGAGCATGTGCTTTTAAACAACATGATGTGAAAAAAGCCCAAACCAACCCAAAACACAACTCACTTTATACTGAGTATGTCCAATTTATTTGTAATTGATTTTCATACTTAGTGCCTTTTGCCTGCATAAGTAGAAAACTTTTTAGGAAATCCAAGCACATTGAGAAAGTCATAGCTGTTACCAGAAATAATAATGCTCATACCTGAGCCAAGAGTCAGCGCAACTTGAACAAAATCCTGTTAGTAGCAAGGCTGTGCAGACTTTTATGGGTTGAAAAGCTTTTCAGAAAGATAAAGAATAAGACAGTGGGGAGATGAAACGTAACAAATCATTAGAAAAGATATTTCTGTAGCCATTTGTTGAGGAGTCTTTGGAGTAGGCAGTGTCAATCATGATATAGCTGAGAGGAACTGGTGAGTCTTCGCTGCCCTGCAACAAAGTGTGAAGCACCCAATATTCCAAAGTATTCTGGCATCATTTTACAAGCTTCATAATTACTCTGTATTATGAAGGGGGGAAAAAAATCATGAAAATGACTTCTGTATGTAAGTAAAAAATTGCTGATACCTGAATGCTTTCTTCATATATAACATAAGCTCCCTGTTGCCACCTGTGACTTCCAAAATAAATCAGTTGGTAGTTTCCAAGTGTTGTAATAGTCTAGGTATTGTCATGCTACTAATCAAACTGCATCATGCGGTTATGAAAGCTGAGTTTTGGCTTCCTGTAACTGCAGTGATATTCTTACTCACTTTGTATTTTGCCACTGTGTACAACAGATAGTTTATCTTTCCTCCTGGATGTGGAGTGAGGCACACAAACACATGAAAAAAAGCAGCTCAGGAGAAAAAGCTATACTTGAAGGAAAGAGTATAAAGGGAGGATTTCACACAAATGGTTGTTTTTATTGAGAGTATTCTTTTTCCTTGAATGGACGATTAATTCTGAAGGTCATTCGGGTTAAAATTCTTAATCTGAATTATGTTGTTATTCATGGCCTCATTTTGTGTCTTTTCATCATCTTCTTTTCTTATGGCTATTAAATTGGGCTTTTAAGAACAGGATGGATGGTGACAAAAGAATGTGTTTACCCATTGTTATAGCCTGATTTCACTTTACTTACCCTCACTGGGGCATGCATTAGATTTCAAGTGTCCCATTCATCCCAGCAAAACTGATTGCAGAGCAAAGCAGACCAAATCTGAATAAGGATTCAAAGAATCCTATTTGAAGTAATTATTGAAGTAAATAAAAACATTTTGTTTTGTTGACTTCTCCCTTAGTGGATAATGGCTAGATGTGAGTCCCATGGGGGGGGTCACTGTGCACTTGAATAAGAAGGGAGACCACCAGAAAATATGTGATCTGCCAAAACAGCTGAGTTGATCAGAAAGGATGAGATCTTAAGATCTTATGGTACTGGAGTTGATAATCCTTCATATGCTTAATACAGCCTAAAGTATTGTCTCCAGTAACTGGAAATATTTGCATAGTGGAGATGTTTGAAATAGTTTTCATTTTGCTTTTTATGAAGATATCTATTGAAAAACCTGGTAAATTTGAAGTTTTCCTCTAGAAATTCTTCAGGAGCTTAGTTTTCTGCCCAGTAAGTTTTTCAGGCAGAGATAGGTAACATCCTTTACTAAAACCTCTAGGACACTTTGCAGAAGAGAAAAACTTTTTTTGCACATCTTTCAGGTTCAAGATAGAAACAGCAAACTTCAAATATAAGGTGAGTTTAACTAGCCAAATCCCAGTTAGTCTATGAGGCAAAAAAAGGGCTTTTTCTCTGGGAAAGTAGAGAGGATGCTGCTGCTAGAGATGGGTGATAAGGTCCAGGAAAAAAAGGGTAGTTCATACCTTTCAGAACTTTAGTAGAAGAGCAAGTGAGCATGAGATTGAGAAAGTTTTTAAACTGATAGCTGTTTAGGCTATTAAATTTTTGGTATTCAGTAGATTTACAAACTTTAGTTCCCAAGATTATATCTGGAAATGTTTTACATAATTCTCTTGAGATCAGGGCTGGCACATCACTAATAGAGTGGGAAATACTCCATATAAGTCACTGGGGTTTTCTTGCTCTTTAATCATCACAGTGGAGTTCATTTTAGTGTGTTGCCATCTTGGTGAAGTCTTTTGGTATATTGGGAAATGTAGCTGTCAGGCCTTGGGATCCTGAAGGCTCTGTTTTGGGGATATTTATTATGATGGTTTTAAAGGTGTGTCAGCAAGTTACTGAAATTTATAGTCTGGAGATGTTCAGCGCATGTCAGATTGTGACATCCTCCTCTCATTTATAAACATGGTCAGACCTCTGAAGATCTTTCAGTGTAAATAGGTGTAGCAGGCAAAAGACTTCACTAGTATTTCTTATTTTCCTTCTTCCCTCTTGAGTAAACTATAGCCTGCAATGTAAGACCAGGCACAGAAATAAAAGCTGGCTCTGAAGAGGGTGCCAGAGTGACGTGGCATGCTTTCTGTGTTCTGCAGACGCAGAACAGCTACTTCTTAATGTAGTAATTACTCAAGGGTGGCACTACACGATGTGGCTACGCTGCATCCAGAACCTCAGCTAAACTGTCTTCAGTCATAGGGTGTCGCTGAACAGTGCTCCCTGCTTTTCATTTACAGCTGTTGCACTGCCTGCAAGGGAGTTCTTTGTTTTGATAAGACTGATGTCCACTTTTCAATTAAATCCTTAAGCAAAGTGCTCTTCTAATGAGAAGTAATCAGCCCAAGTTAAAGTCACATCCACATCTGATGTAAAATGGATTATCTCCATCTGGTTTGGAGTGTCCCCTGGTATTTTGCATCTGACTTCTATTATCTGTGGCTGATTTAGAGGATAAACACCTTAGGGCAGTTCTTGCGCAGTGCCACATGCTGTGACAGCAGTCAATAAATTACAGGAGAAGATGATCACACAGAATTGTTCCCAGCTTCGCAGCTCTGATCCCACTATCCATGGATCCCAAGCAGTGCGGAAGTGCTGTTTTTGAGAAGGACGCTTCTCCACATTTCAACAGATTTCTCTTAGAACTAGTATTTTCCTGCTAAGGGGCATTAAAACATATCCATTCATAATGTAATGAGAGGGTTTTGCTACTTATTCACTCCTTAATAATTGAAATCTGTTTCAGATGTTAAGACACCTAGGACAGTTATAGACAGACAAACAATAAAAGAAACCCTTAAGCAATTTCCTCACCCTACCTCAAGTGCAAATGAAGTGCAAATGACTTCAACATGCCTTTTTTTCTCTCCCTCTTGCTCTCTTTTTTTCTTTCACTTACCACCCACCTTTGCTTTCATTACATTTCCTTTTCTGTGCTCCTACTCCCCCCCCCAACCCCAAATCCTATATGCAATTTTTCCTCTTCTTGGGAGGCACAGAAGTATAGCCACAAACACCCATATTATCTCCTTAATTACCTCCAATAATCTCCTTCAATATTTGAAAGTATTTAGACACGACAGTAACACAAAAGAAACCCTTAATTGTGCAGGATATGCTCTTAATTCTAGCTTAGCCAAGCTATCTTGCAGAAGCCTGATTTTACACTTTCTGCAATTTTATTGTACTTCCACAGGCACTAGTGAAATACACAATACTGTTGGCTTGAAGGGCAGCACCTGCTTATAGCGACAGAATGCACAAGGTAAGTGGGGACTCTGTCCCATCTAGTTATTTTAACTTTTCTTCCAACTCACCCTTTGGGTTTTATGGTATCCTGTGTTGTTTTCTACCATTTCCCTTACACAAATAAAATAGATACAGTAAGAAAAGCTGATTTTCCTTACCACCTTTCTTCCCCAAAAAAGCAAGCACCAACAAAAAAAATCTATGTGGATATGTTAAATGCTTGCATATTATTAGGCATGTTGTCTAATGGGCTGTGCTTCTCCTTTGAGATGTATAGATTCCTTTAAATCACAAGTTGAAATCTCAGCATTACTGAAATGCACATTCTCTGGTTTTCAGAGACAGTTGGATTGAATGCTTTTCTACTTACTCTGCACTTGCCATTAATTTTAACAGGCATATTTCTTTTTGCTTCTGTTGGAGTTGACTTGATGAGCATATGGCATCCTTTGATAACCTTTTAAAAAGACAGCCCTTCTGCTTTACATGTACTTTAGAGCTTTAATGATCTCACGATGCTTCTCTGTGTCTCTGTGGCTAACATGTTATCTAATACTTCTTGTAAATAATACAAGATGATGGTTTTTTACTCTGTGACCTCTGTAACGTGTGCTAGCAGTCTATATGAATATACCTTGCCCACAGTGTGATTTGCTGGAGTCACGGGAACACAGCAGGAGGCAAAGCAGAACTGCCATTCCCTCGCTTTTCTGCTGCTCAGAAACAATTGTATCTATGCAGCTGCTGAACAAGACAAAACCTGGGACAGGGAAAGGTGAAAGAAGGAGGAGCCAGGACTGTTATCTTTGCTTTCCAGTTCATCAGTCCAAAGAAGTATAGGAGCAAGCCATTTTTCCTGGGGAGCCTCTGAGCAATCCCTGTTGCAATGAAGATATTTTATATCTGCTTCAAAGGCCACTGTAAACATACTACAGTGAATTGTAATGTGTCTGTATATTTGTTCCTACTTCTATTTATAAATACTGTATTTAAAATCTTTGAGTCCTTAGCTCACATCATATGCTAACCAGTGTGCTTGGGTAAATTTTCCATAAAAAGCATGGAATCAGAGCTTTGGATACCTTTTTATAGCTACGTTTTGGGTCTATAGGAAGTGTTAAACAACTGTTGAAAAGCAGCCTATGTGCAGAGCTGTCTGATCTAAAGTTATTCAAGAGTGGCCTGCCAGGCTTCAAAGTCCCAGCATGCCTGTGCACATCACACACTTGAGCATGGCTTTCCCCTCTGAACATTAGGATTCCTGTCATCTGTAAATAACTTGAGCAGGATTGCTTTAGCAGTGGGACATGGGGTGGGCTTGGCTTATTTCCCTCTGGCTTTGGCCCCCTCCTGTGCATCCCCTCAACAGCGCTGGGAATGCAGCCCTATGCCCTCTGCTTTGGCCATCAGACAGCTTTGCATGATGGTGCAAAGGGAAGAAGAGCCAGGGTAAAGGGAAAAAAAACTTCCTTCACTCCCTGAAGGCCGACACATATATCCCTTTGGTGGGGTCCAGGCAGGAGAGGGTGCTCGCTCTTCCTCTGTGCTCTTGAGCCTCTCCTGCTCCCATCCTATCCTTGGCCTATGGTAGTGGTGGTTAAGCCATGTCTTTGGAATCTGTTCAGTAAATATGCTGTACTCTGCTCTGTAGCATAGAACTGGTGGCTGTTTTACAACTGACTGCAAGGGAACAGATTGATTTTGTAAATTAAATAAACCAGGAAGGTGATCAGTGTAATTCAGAAACAGGGTCTAATGGAGACTAAAAAGAGTGATACCTGATGTGCATCCCTTTGCATACATATCACACAAGGGACACTAAACACTTGCATGTGGGCTCAGATTCCTGCAGTTCTTGAGTTTTCTTTGGTGTCAGTAGGAACTGGGAAAATCTAAAGCAGCTGATCATCTGCATGTGTAACATCAGAAAGCAGAGGAGCAAGCTTCCCTTTATTTCTCCAAATACAGATACTGTTCTGTTCTCTTCCTTTTTGCTGCACTTTACCATCTATCTTTTTTCTGTGTTTTTGGTGATGTTTGTGAAAGAATTGAACCAATTGAATACTGAGGCTCACAGCATTGCTCAAATCTTCCACTCTCTCTAACCTCTACAAAGCTGTATGACTTGCATTTAGGACAAATAAGATTATTAAAAATGTGTTCACCATTTCTGCTATGGACAGCAGTCTCAGTAATAACCATGTTTTAATAGTTAGCAAATTCTGGTTGCTGGGCTCTTTTTTATAGATACTTGCTTACTTAGGCACATTCATTTAGGCTGCATTGCATTTCCCCATCAATGACAAAGAGAGATTAACTAAAACAATATTTTATTTCCTACTTTAATGGTGGGTACATTGCATTAATTATATTATTAATCCAACTAGAAACTCTTGTACAAAGCTATTTCAAGTCATTAGTTGCCCCGTTGTAATTGATGGATTACTGCATTACCATTTAATTTAGTATTGTTTTCAAGGCATTGCATTCGGTTTCATTCAAGTTAATTGTACAGCCAAATAAGGAGAGAACTTGCTTCATAAGCATGAGTGATGAAAGTGTGGATTCTTCCTGATTTCAGATGTATGATGGGGCATGATCCGTACAGCAATTCTGTACAGAGCCGTCCAGTTAGCATTACTTTACAGTTTATGGCAACAAGAAATGAGGGAATTTACCAGAAGATTGTGTGGCGTTTGGATTCACTATCATGATAGTCTTCTCTGCAAATGGAAATTAACATCAATTATTCAAATCTAGTTATGCTTTCAACCCTCTTAATTGCAAAGTGTTTTCCATTCAGTGATCAAGCCCAATTCCCTAAACATAATAGCAATTATAACTGTGCATCCAGAGGAAAATATACTCTCTTTGGCCCAATTTTCAGCTCTGATATGACCTCTTTATGCCGCTTTTTACACAGAGGGGTTGTTAAGATGGAGCAACTGTTCTTTTTGAATAGAACATATCCCAGGGCTATCGAAAAACATGGATTACATCTTCTGTCCTACCACAGCATAAAACCAGGGAAAACATAATGCTTGAGATTAGCTGCTTAGACACAAGTATAGAAACCATTCTAAATTGAAGCTCTTAGGTACCTGAGACACCCTTTCAAGGGTAGCAAATGTGGTATGGGCCTAGGGAAGATGTGTGGCAGCTGGAGGCAAGGCTGGAGGCAATACTCTGGGGTAATAGTGCTTAGTTGCCTGAATTACTCTGGGTTTGCCTGGCAACTGGGATGGCTCTTCTGGGCTATATGAAACTAAACGTAAATTACATTATTCTTGAAGCTGAAAATTGCTTCATGCACTGGATTGCATAAGGGTATAATGAAGCTTTTTTCTCTTTAGTGCAATTCTTATTTTTTATTAGAGTAACTTCAGGCAACCCTATCCATTTTCAAGCTTTTATGTAGCAAAAGTTATTATTTGAATATGGTGCATCCTTCACCTCAAATAAACTACAATGCATAGTGTGTGTCTCAAACTAAATTCAGATCTTCACAGAGCAGGCAGTAAACAACAATACTCAGTATGAAGTCCCAGTCCTCTGTTTAACTGCAATAGGAACTCTGACTGAATGTGTCATATCTCCTTCACAGGCACCTTCCCTGATTATGTTTCTGCAACATGAAAGTAGCAAGACCAGGCAGCAGCTGGTAATATGTTTGGCATAGAGAAGATGTTTTATCTGGCACTCAGGAACGATTCCAGGTCTCATTCCTTTACCTTTTGTAAACAGTTATATGTGACATCCAAAAATCAATCAAAATCGATCAAAAATCAATCATCAAGTCCAACGACAGGAAGAAAAGGTTAACTCTTTTGAACCAAATAATTAGTTAGTTGAGATCAGTGTCCTGTGGATTGTATTAGAGAGAGAAACAATTGATACAATCAGGTAAATATTTGCTGTGTTCTCTTTTTATTCCACTATTTCCTACCAGTATCTACTCTAGAGCTCTCCTTCTCTAGGTTTTACCACTTGTGCATTTGAGAAATAGATTATTTTCTTGCTGCTTTTTCTATTTCCTTATGTGAAGCCTTGAAGTCAACCTAAGCCAAACCAACCAGTATTCACTGGCCTGCGTTTGGGTAGTGACTCCTGTTTTAACCCTCTGTGGCAGAGAAATTTGTTTTATGTCTCTGTTCTGAACAAAGGTGGGTTGCTTTTTCAATCATCTTCAACTAAATTGTAACTTCCTAGTGAAATAGTGCAGAGGTATGAAGAATCAATCATGAGGATGGGCTTCAACCTGAAAAAGTGGGATCCTTATTTTGGAAACTCCTGGTTTTGGGTGTGTTTACAAAGGAGATATTGTTGGCTACAAAATTTACCCTCCTAGAAAAAAAAGGCTGTGTCTTAAATGGATCAGGTTGGAGAAAGGATCACCTTTTCTCTAGTAACAGTCTGTAGAGATTGGAGAAGATGCTACATTTTCCTTGCATTCAAATTTAATCCTTCACTTCGAGAGGATTAGTCCATGATCTATGCAACACCTCCTACAATGTAAGCTTTGTTTTGAGGAATTGGGGAAGATTTCACTTGTACCTGGAGGATTTCTGATTTGTTTCTCTTCAGAGGCATGATTTTCAAACTATTGAAGAACTGGAAATACTTTCTGACAGAAGGTAGCTTGAAACCCATGCTAGCCCTTATGCAGATTTTACTCCTTTTGTGAAAGGTTGCTGTTTGTGTATACCAAATGCTTTGCTTTGTATTACTCTACATGGTAGGTTATTCTGTTTATTATACATGGAGTCAAGATTTTATGATAGAGATAGTGAAATTATAGTTCGTCTGTTCTTATAACTTACCTTGGGGTATATATATGTGTAAATTCCTGGTGGAGCATATTACTGGTATCTGGACACTGATCCACAAGAAATGAGAAGCATTATCCGTAACATCAGACTATTGTCCTGAAACCCATTTGGGCTTCCTTGTTCTAATAGTTGCCTTTTTATTCATTATTAGTTCAGAATGACTCTCTCATTCAAGTAAAAGAAGGAAAAACTGGAACATAGAGAAATGACTCTAATGGTGGCAAAATATGGAAACATTTGCCATGGGCATTGGTTTGAGTAGCTGTCATATATTTATGTCATGATATAATGGCATACTGTAGGCTATTCTTGTATGCGTTCTCATTCCGAGCTCGTTTGTCACTTGTCTGTGTAAATTCAACATCTTCCTCATCTGGAGCAGTCTATACATCTCCTTGCAGTTGACTGTAAACAAATTGCAAATGCTGCTTGGCAGGTGACAGATAGATCCAGTTGGTTAGGTAAAGGCTATTGTAGTCTCAGTGCAATATGAAAAATTTATACATTTGAGAAATTCCCGGCTGCTGCTTTCTAGTATAAAATTTGAGGTATGACAGCAGATGTCAGATTTAAAAAGGAGAAGAATGAGATTCTGTGGGGGATTGAACTAGTTCGTTTTGTTCTCAGGAAAAAAAAGCCCAGACACTTAGCTGACTTGCTGCTGTAATTGGTTGCTTTATGCACACTGTGTGAAATGAGCCCATATGTGGAGACGGTGGACTCTGTTAAAGCAGAGTTTGATTTTGGATTTTCAACATATGACAGCCTCTGAGCCTTACATGACAGTCAAGGAAAGGCTTCCATTGTGAACAACTGGATTAAGGTGATCGGATCCTCCCCAGTTTCAGAGTGGCTGCACATGCACTCTGGCATAGAGCTTACTGCAGCCCTGGGGTCTCGGTGTATCTCTGCTTTGGATGATGGAAAACTTTAATAACGTGTATGAAGTTAATTTGGACCTTCTCCTAATGCAAGTCTTTGAAGTCAGTGGGAAGCGCTGAGGATTTTGGCATGCCAGCTATTAACTTCAGTGTATTCAGCTACTTTAGCTATTGATTTCAATTAATGCTAGTCACTGTTGTTTCCATAGCGCATCTTTTAACACATAAAAGCTATATGTATTTGTTACTTCTTCCTCAGCAGCCTCTCACGTCTCAGCTGTGGCTAAAGGTAATGTACAAAAAGAATAAATTGGTAATATAGCTTTTTGTGCCTTGCTAAGATGCCAGCCATGTGGCTGCAGTGCTGGGCCCTGAAAAAGCAGCTGAGAGCTGTGAGGTTGGGGGGGGGTTGTTTGTTTGGTTTGTTGGTTTAGTTTTATTAGGCGCTTCTTTTAATTATTTCTTTTCCCCTTTGCTCACTTACAACCAAGAACTTGTTGTTCTATCTGTAACTGTGCTAGCCTTTATTCAGGAGAAATCATATGGTAGTCTATAAAAGCATAGGAAAGGTTCCTGGGGCTGTCAAGGGCAGCCACAGCCTGCCTTGTGTTATCTAATGACATTCACAGGTTTACTGAATGCCCTTTTCAGTTAGGCTTTTTGTGCTGCCTGTTACTTCTAATAGAAATTTGCTTAAATACTTTCATCCTCTGGAAATCTTATTTTAGGTGCAAACTCATTCCTGGCCATGTTTTCTTCCTCCTTGATTGTGTGCCAAAGACCATACTGTCTTTCAGTGTAAATAGCTTTTCTTTTGGAAGTTTATCTCTCTCTTCCCATAACACACACAAACACGTGCACATTTGCAAAATACACATATCTACTTATGTGATCAGCTATTTTTTCTCTAAACTGCACAAAGGAAGCCCTTTTAGTCCTTGTATTAGCTTAGTCACACTTCTTTCTTTTTATTCCAGTTTAAAGCTGTCGTCTTTGACTGTACATGATTGGAACTACAGAAAGTATCCCTATAGTATTTTACATAAATTGTCATCAAGATTTGGTACAATGGAGTTAATATTACATCTCCCTATAGAAATATTTGGGTTGTATTGTTGTGCAATATTAGCTTTTTTAAAAGAACACAATGCACCAATGATTCATGTTCATCCTGTTTGTACGTTTCATCAATTCATCTAGTTTATGAAGCTGATATACCCATATTTTCTTCTCAGTCATATAGAAATGCTGATTGAGCATAATGAATTAAAACTAATAATAGAAAAATAAGTAATCCAGGACACAGCATAAAGAGTTGGAGGCTCTGGTGCCTGATCCCAGCAATTTTTTTCACCCAAAGACAAAGCATGTAGAAAAGGTGTCTTTCAGCTGCTCTTTGAAAATGCAAATTGTAATTAAGGTTAACAGGTTAACCATTTTGAATACTACTGTATAGTTGACATGAACCAACCCAATTCTTACTTCATTAGTTGAAAAAAGAGTTAATAACTGCATTGCATACAACTTTGAAATACCATGCAGGTCAAAACAAAGGGCATTTTCATTAGTGATTGCTCTGCATCAGCATTTCAGTGCAAATATTCAGGAATAATTATGTTATAAGATGAAAAAATAGTAGAAATTTACTTATTATGAATGATGTTACCGTATTGGAATCTATCTACTCTTACTAAAATCATCCATTTTGTCCAACAATGTGTGTAATTTTAATTTTTAGAAGAATAACTTCTTGAATTTACTTTCCATTTTAACCTTAACCAAATATTATCCATAACTTGAAAGTGTACAGTTTATTGGCTCAATAGTCATGCTAATCTCTGTATTAATTTTGTTCTCTTTGCTTATATTAAATCTGCTAAAATAGGTTTTCATTATTGTTTTGAATTACAGTAAATATGATTTTAAGAGAACCATTATAACCTTCCATATTTGCATATTATTCTAGAGATACATTCTTAGCATGAAAAAAAAATACATAGCCAAAGTGATTGTAGTATCTTCAATCCCTTTTTTTCATTCTCTGCCTGTAAGTTTGAAACCTTTGCAAATCAGCATTGTTTAATGTGCTGACCATTTCTTTTAGTAAGCAAGTGCATATATGTGTGTGTGTATATCTAGATAAATAAGGGTAGCTACCCAAAGGACTGGCTATGGATACATTATTTATTACAACTTACTGATGATCTTATAGCTCATGAGTGACAGAGCAAAACAGAGTGACGAGCTGGTATGAAAGCTCATCAATAACTTGAAGCAGTAAATAATGTATTTGTCATCTGCTAATTGAATATTTTCAATGCATGAGCGTTTTTTTTAATGTGTTTAGTATTTATTTTGGAACAAGATAGGGAAGAGCATAATCTGAATTCAAGGAAGTATTTTAAAAATCTCATTTTATTCTGTGGCACACCTTTGTTTTTGTTTAAATTATACTGAGAGATATTAAGGATGAGAAACTAGTCTCAATAAATAATTTATTTGAATTTAACCTCCTTCTCTGCTGTTGGGATATTCAAACAATAAGCCACAACTTTTTCTGATTTATATGTTATTAAAATTTTATTTGACAGATGTCTTTCTGAGTTTTTATTTTATGTCTTGGCAGCCTTTATTTGAAAATGGAGCTATGTGCTCTAACTCTGCTGAAATAAATGGGACATTTTTTATCTGATCCTTGATTAGCTGCAATTGGCCTCATGAATCCCCATGGTACTTTGGGCAGTGGCTGCATGAAAACACAAGCAATACTTACATGAGCATTTTACGTACAGATGTAAAGGCTGGTTTCTGCCAATTCTCATGCATGTAACTTTGAAGATGCTTTCAAAGAATATATTGGTCAACTGTAAAAAGCTACTGCAGACATGGAATAAAATTACTTCCTCTAAAATGTCAAACATTTTTACCTTGCAGGTTTTTAACTAAGTTCACCATTGAGTCTTCATGTCTTACATCATTTTCTCTACTGTTTATGGTGTGATCTGCCTTTTCCTGATGTTCAACTGCCCACTCCTGAGATGACTATCTTCAAGTAGATGCATCTTTCATTATGGAGTGAAGGCATGAAACTTAATGTTATAGGTGAATCATAAAAATATTTTGGTGCTAAAGCTCAATCTATTCTTATTCCTCTTGTGTTTTCTAGAAAGACAGTTCATTAAATTATATATATGAGTGAAAGTATAATCTGCAAATCCCTGTCAGTCAGAAATTTCTAGGCCCAGATGCCTTCCACCTAATTCAAGACATGTAACTGAAGGTGTTACATGAGGCTCAAGTGGTGAGCCTCACTCTGAAAGTGTTTATCTCATGATAGCCACCAGTTTTGCCTTTTCAATCAGAACAGAAAGAGACAGGAACCACATCAAGACAATTTGGATCACAAGTGCTCTGGGTTCCTCTTTATATTATATGACTCACTTTTGTTGCTTATCACAGTGGAAGACCAGGAGGCCAAAACCAGGTTTATCTAACTGAAATGTAGAGGATGCCAGGAGAATAGGCATTTCTAGACAATGACAAATTTTATCCGAGGGTACCTCAGTTCTAAGCTGGTTAGCCCAAGGGCAAGTTTCTACATTGCAGCTGTCTGAATTTAGGTTAAATGAATCTTTGCTCATTATTAGGTACCTAAATACAGTGAGGTATCACAGACTTTTTTTTAATACAGTAGAGTCTTTCATTTTGAAATAAAGATTCAATTCTGCCTGGAGAAGCAACATTCCTGTTGCCTCTCTGGGAGCAGCTCTGCTACTCACCTTGCTTCGTTTATTAAGGTTTTCATTGTGCACTGCAGGTTAGATATATTTCTGGTCTGAAGTCCAGGCCAATTTTCTGATGATTTTTGCTCAAAACCTCAGATCAATGCTTTAAAGGGGAGTAAAATGGCCCCATGCTAACTCCCAGGCGTATCTTCTTGGTACATGATGGTTCCCAGGCTGTCTTGATAAGCCTGTGCCGCACTAGGGGCATTTGTTCACAATTAATATGAAGTAATGTAAATGATCTCATAAAAATTAACTTGAGCATATTCCCCTTTCTGACAGATTACAACAAATGGTTTGAGATTTTCTGGGGGAATGTTTGTGACAGGCAACTTAATAATATCATTTTATTTTCTGACAGAACACCATTTGTGGAACCTTAGAGACAGACTCCCAGCTAGCATAATTTGCCATCTCTCCCTTGGATTGCCGCTGTTTTATTGCAGCTCAAGAATCTGGCCGTGACTCTTGTGCCACTTGGACTTTTGCAATTCCTGTGTGCCCCATATATCCCTGTTTTATTAAACCAAACCAAGACAGAGGGATGAGTTTCCTTTGTGCCACTCCAGAAATACAAAACAACTTAATTGGCTAGAGTAGGCAGGTTTACAGCTGCTTTATGTTGAGAGAAAGGCAGAAAGGAGACAGAAGGTACTGCTGAAACGAGGTCTGTACCTGATAGCGGCAAGATGTATAAAGGAGTGTATGAATCGTAAATATATTTAGATTTGACAATAAGTCTTTTCATGGCCTTTTCCTGGAACTGAATATTATTTCAATGGTCTTATTCACTGGAAGAAAAAAAAACACATTTCTTTGGGGAAAAGTTACGTTCTGAATTGACATTAGGGCTCTGCTGTCTGCTGTGTGATGCAGACTGCTCCCCCTCTATTGCAAAAAAGAGCTGGGAGGTCAGGGAGTCTGCAGTAAAAGCCTGGTCAGTGTAGTATTGAGGTTTAGTAACATGACGGTCAATCCTGACAGTAGTTTGCTGCAGCTGAAAGATGCTGCTCTTAAGAACCTAAAGCACTTTTGGACACTAAGAGCTCCTACTAGAATCCTGCTGTCTTTAAGGACCTTTTTCTTGGAGGAAGCCCTTTTAATTAGGCTTTACTTAGTTCTCAAGCATTAAATTTCAGAATATTGAAAATAAGTATTCTAAGAATCAGAAGTGTGCATACCACTTCAATGTTTTCTTTATTCATAGCACTGCTGAATCCCCAAAACTAATAAATAAATAAATAAATAAATAAAGATAGCAGCAAATATAACTGGTGGCATTATAGGAAGAAATTTCTGATCAGTCTTAATTCATTTTTCATGCCACTATTTATCTGATTTTCCCTCCCTCTACTCCCTCCATCTAACCCTCAATAGAAAAAAGGTGAAGAAGGGAGGATGGCAGGGAGTTCACAAGCAAATGAATCTCTGCATCTTAAAAAGACTGCAGTTACTGAGGTTACAAATCACTTTAGTCTCCAGACAACAAGGAGGATGCATCTGCTATCAGCAGCAGTGGGGTTAATAAAAATATGCTCTTATGTACCTAGCTTATTTTTTCTGATCTCTGTGCTTCTTCAGAATTTCTGTAATGAGCATGTTATGCCTGTCAAGGGTTGGTTTCTTCTGTGAAACCTTCACAGTCACTTTCATCCCCAAAGTCTCAAACTTCTTGTCAAAACCTGTAATTACCTCCCAAAGTCAAATCTGCCATTAATCATCTCAGAAAGACTTTTGCTAAGCCATATCACTAAGAGTGCTGGAAATGAGTAAGGACCTCCTGTATCTGTGCTGCCCCTCCAGCCTGTGTTGTCCTGTCCTGGAGAAACCTAGAATTAACTAAAATAAGCTTTGCTAAAATAACAAGGCTTTCAGACAATTATACTGTATAAATGTAAAGGTAATCCAGATGTATTTTTTCATCTTTCGGTCCTTCCTTTTCTTTCATCAAAGGTAGACAAGCACCTTCCATCCTTTGCAACAATACAACTATAACAATTAGAGGAGCTTATAATGCATGCAATATTTTTCCCAGTGTCTATATTTTGCAGAAAAGACACAGTGAAAAAGCTAAATAGAGGAATTTTTTTCCTGTTCAGTTATAAAAAGTCAAGGTAAAAGCTGCTATCAATGCTAAATATTTCAGGGCAGGGAAAGGAACTGATTTAGGAAAAAAAAAGAGAAAATGCATCTTTAATCAGAGGTGATTATTTCATTTTTCTTCCTTTTTCTTTTTAATCTCCATATTGCATTTTTTTCACCTAGGAAAAATAAATCTATGTGAGAAAAAGAAGGGAGAAATACCAAGTGTATTTCACTGATGCTGGTCTGGCATCCTCATAGCTGCAGGCAGCTGCTAGTCTCAGTTGTGCCCTGTGTAGCTGGACACTGAGCTCAGGAGAATGTGCTTTGGGTAGCAGGTAGTTCCTCAAGGCTGCAATGTTAAATTTTTCCCTAGGTTTTCTGTACTCCAATCTAATCCATTACAGAGGAATGTAATGCTAACCCATATATTCATCCTGCCTTGAATGGAATTTCCCAAGTAGTCATTCCCAATGCTGAAATTGCCCAAGTATACTTCTAGGATGCTCTTTTCCGATAGAACAAGTGGGAATTTTAAACCTTTAAAAGCTAATGTGATGCACTAAGTTTTGAACATCAGGATCCTTATTTGAATGATTTGATAGTTCTCTGAAATTCAGAACTCACCTGGAACTTGATTTCCAAATCCATCACTATCAATGGATTCTAAGAAGACACTAGTTAAAATATATATATATACACACACGTATATATATGAACATTCACTGTCCATGTGACTAAAGGTTTTGTAGCCATTTATAGTAACTCATGGTAAAAGGATGCATGCAGTGAAGGAAGAAAAAAAGGGGATTATGCCATGAAGCAAGATGGACACTATGGAAGTTCTGCTAGAACAGAACTAATTTGCCTTTGGTTAACCATTTGAGTACTGAGTGTAAGGCTAATTGGAAAATGATTATTCAGCACAGGCCAAGTGCTGGTGGAGATAATGAGAGGGTTGATTAGTGAGTTGAAAGAAATTAGAAAGATGAACCTGCTGCAGTGTTTCATGATTCCTGAAATGAGCATCACCTGGAAAATACGCAACTGAAAATGGTTTAGAAATTCATGTGTAGAAGTGTAGAATTGTATCTAAAAATGAAAGGGAGTATAAGATAGTGTTCTCTTATTTGCTGTTGGTACGTGAAGTTAAGAAAAGAAAAAAACTTTCATTTAGGGAAGAGTCTTGGACATGCTCTGTGTTGAATCCTGCAAGAAGAACCTTAATTTTGTTCAGGGTTTTCATCCTACTTCTCCAGGTATCTTCCATGCAATTGTAGTTATCTTTGCACTCACCCATGGCCTGAGACAGCACTCAGTTACTGCCTGTCTTCAGCAACTGGGATATTTTACTTACTGCTGGTATACCTCCCTCCATATCTTAGCTCCCCATTTTAAAATTACTCTGGGAGCTAAAATCTAATAGAACTGTTCCCAATTTCTGTTTCTCTGTCTGATATATCAAGACCCATTTTGCCCTTGAAAGGGTAAACAGGTGCCCATCTCTACCAGCAACATTTGTACTGACAGACAGCAGGGGAGAATTGTGAGTCTGTGACTACAAACCCTGTAACTTGACTAAGAAAGTTAAGGCATACTGAATCATGGCTATCAAATTAAATTCTAGAGCAAAATTTTTTTTCTGCTGTGTGCATGTATCTTGCCAATATTTTTTTTCTATGATATATTATATTATGCTTTTATATTTTGCATGCTTTGTACATATTTAAAATTTTATGAGTAGGATACATTTAAAAATAACTGTACAAAGGAATATCTTATAATATGAAGGGTGCAGGATCTGCCAAAGGGTTAAGTAAATTAAAGCAGTGAGTAAGTGAACTGGTTAGGCAGAATGTTGATTTGTGAAAAGAAATATTATGGCTGACATAGAAATCTGTATAGAAATCGGAGCCATAAAATGTTAAGTTGATTCTAGGATGCTATGGGGAAAGCTTACATCTCCAGGGTAGTTAAAATAAAATAACACAGAATCAGCAAATGTTTTTTTATACTTTGGAGAATCCTATAACAAGGCAGAATATTTGATTCTGGCAGAGTTCTAATTACTCAGATGTTGATTTGGATGCCACTCAACACAAAAATGAAGAGGAGGAACACATTTTGAGAGGTATTTGAGGATTGCTTTCTTCCACGGCTTATTGAAGCATTCAGATGGTTAGAGGCTATTTTGGACCAAGTCCTAGAAAATATACCAAGTATGATTAATAGAACTGAAGCAAAGAAACACCCAGGACATTACAATATCATTACTTCAAAATATTCCTGGGGGCTGGTGGAAGCAAAGCGAACATTCTGGACCACAGGAAAGCTGACTTTGAGAAAATATAAAATGTCCTAACAGGTTTTGGTGATTATTTTATTGGTCAAGATTTTATTATGCAGAGGGAATCTAGTGAAGACTCTAGGAAGTGTTTTAGAAACAGTTGGTGATGCAATTAAAATCCATCCTGGTTGAGTCTAGAGGGAAAAAAAAGGCAACAGCTGCAAGTCTGTTTAAGTGGCAATGTAAAAATAATTATAAACAGAAGGCTTCTTTAAAAATATATACAAAAAGTAGTGAGGGGTGGATTGGGAAATCTCTAAAAATAAGCATAAGTAAGTCAAGAACATAATTAGCAGTACTGAATGTTGAGCTGTAAAGGGTATTTTAGCTGACAAAGGACTATGCTGCTATATTTACAGTAAGTGAAAAATAAAACAGGAAGGTGATCTACTTAAAAGGGAGATTGGGGAACTGAGAAAAACCTACTAAAATAACAGATTTCAAGAAGAGATGGGAGATGGCAAGCTGCTTAGGGCAAGAATTGCATTTCCTAATTAAACCAATTATCAACACTTAACATTGCATTTAACACATTCAGAGCTCCACACTACCTGGTAACAGATGTGGGGGAGTAATCTTAACTTCATTTCACAGACAGAGAAGCAGATGCACAGGTGAGCTAAGACTGGAGCAGAGTGAATTGGTAGCACTGGTGAAATTGAGTCTTCCTGATTGACAGCTCCTCTCCTCTCTGTTTCCATTCTTACTGGATTGCCAAAATCTCATGATAGGTAGGGGAAGATAACAAAACAGCTCAGCAAAAAAAGAGAACAGAAGGGAAAAGGATTCTCCAGATTTACAGACCTTTGTAAATGTTGGCAGACACCTTCCACAGCCACAGTGAAGGCAGCCAAGGTGCAGGTTTCCAACAAATCATAATAGTTTGCAGGAGGGGGTCTAGTGTTCCTGCGGGAACCACGAGCATGTGGAATAGCTTAGGATATCTAAGGTGAAATCACACTAGGGCAGAGGCCATATGCATGTTGATGTCATGCAGAACCCAACCTGTATGCTTAGGCTGCAAGCAGGCTTCCTTCCTTCTGCCCTTCCATCCTTCCTTCTGTGCTTCTACCACTGGCTGACTTGTACAGTTCAAGAGAAAAAAAAGCTGTAAAACACATCTATGACTTAAAATTACATCTCCAGCAGTTGCAAAAATACCACTCATCTACTTGAAGTTGAGAATAAGTTTATGTTCTTAAATGATTCAGGGCCATGGTCTTCATGACGTAGACCTGATCAGAAAGGAAAATTTCTATTATCCAGAGGAGACAGAAATACTAGAATGAAAATAATTCATAGCTTTGACAGTTCAAGAAAATGAAGACAGAAACAGATCAAGTCTTTGGGAAATTACTTTCCAGGTTCCTTGATGAGAGCACTAGAAACTTGCAAACATAATGTCATTAGTCTGAGATAGGTCTGTGACATCAATTATGGAAAAATATTAGTAAAAGATGTGTAGGGTCATTAATGGAGCATGCTGTGGTACTTGACTTCTTTAGAGACATGTAACATAAATTTATGAGAGCCTGGTATTGCTTAATTCAATTGTCATTTTCCCCCCAGTTTTTATTATGTGGTATTTTCTGCATTCCGTATAGAAAGAATTGACATAATTTTATTTTTTAATGTATACCATTTTCACTCTTGACAGTGATTAATTTCATGAAGGAGTTACCTTGGTGAACAAAGCAAAGATATTCTTATCCTTTTTCTCGGCAGACGGAGTCTGTTCCCATCGTTTCATGAGGTGATACATGGCTAGGGCTTGCCCCTTATTCTGTTCTGGTTGTGGCAGAGAGGCAAGGTGAGATTCCCCTGCTGTGGGGGTCTGCATGGCCACAGCTCAGCTCTTCCTTTCAGGTGAGGCTGAAACACATTGCTTCTGGCTTTGACATCTTACATATCACATCACCTGTGAGAGTGGAACTGATGCTTTCAGGACAATTAATTTTCATCAATGTAAGTGCTATTTTTTGTGTGATGATTTCATGGTTTTCCAACTCCTCAAATAGTTTCCAGAAAATTTCAGCAAAAGGATACTACTGAAGGAGACAGCTCTGGATTAAGACCAGTCAAAACAAATGTCAAAATAATTCAGATTTTAAGATAGATTTTGCTTGTAATTGCTTTATGATGCATTTGTCTTTTTCAGGTCTTTTCTTTCCTTCTCTTCAGTAAATTTCCTAGAAGGCTGATGATATGGTTTACACTGTTCTTAGGGGAGGGGATTTCTCTGTCCATCAAGCAGCAGAATAGTGGTGAGGTTTCAGAAGACTTTTGCCTTCACCAACAGTCTCACAATGTTGTAAAGTACAGAGCATATAGCTGTTCAACAGGTGTAGGGTCTTCTTGGTCAAGGGGTGCTACCCATGCAGTCCATCTTTAAGCTAAGTGACTTGCAGGATTGCTGTTTCAGTTAGAAGGCAAATTCATCTATAATATTTGCAATATTGTCTTGAAAATTAGACTATTACAAAGTTACTTGTTACTCATACAAATAAATTTTTATTCTTTCTAACTGATGTTGATTTGCTTTTCTCTTGAATTGCAGCTCTTTTGCATGCAGCATTGAGGTATCTGCCTGAGGAATCAATGGATTTCAGGAACACACAAAGAAAATATCAAGGTAATAATGGAAATTCAGGGTGATGAGTCAGCCAGTGATTTCACTTGCAAGAAGTATTTGTTAGTGTTGAGGCCTGGCTTTGCTGCTGAGGACTGCGCTGAGCAGTAACTTACCTATGGAGCTCGTCATTCCACTTGCTTTGTCCTGAGCTTTCTCTATCTGCCTGCACACATTGACTCCTACTTTCTATAGTGTATGGCTCACGGAGGATATGAAAAGTCTTAATGATGATAAATATCTACCTTACAATGGCTTCATAACCTAATTAAACACAGTACCTCGCCCTGTCAAATTATATTTGGTATCAGTTGAGTCTCTTACTAAAATCCCTAAGTAGCTGTGTTTTAGTCATGAATATGAATTATTGACTGACACACACTGAGCTAAAAGGATTTTGAACCTACCAAAGAGCAAGTACAGAATATGTCTGAGATGTTAACATTCTTATAATTCTCAGCCAGTTATATTCTCTAGCCTGAACCCCACTTAATAGCATCTTCAAGTTTTATTAATATGGGCTACCTTTTCTTCCATGTAACTGATGAACACAGACCAGTCATAATACTGGTCATTCTAGTACAGCTTACTACTGATAGCATACCTATAAACAAAGCAAACTTTAAGGATTGTTTTCAATAGGATCAGAAGCTGTTGTTACTGGTCCAAACAGATGAGAATGGCATTTGACTTATTTAGTTAGAACACCAAAACTACTTTATTTTTTTTAATTAGCATCCAGGAAATTTGCAACATTTTTGTCTTCAGAAAACTTCATAATTGTGAATATGACCTTGATATCCCCTCTTCCTCTCAGTTTCTGATGCTGCCACTAATAGGCTAAAGCACATGCTTCTCTGTGTAAGAGGAAGTGGATGGACAAATAATAGCAGCTATAGGACATTGAAGACACAAGGTGACAAAAAAAGGGTTTTATTGTTTAATGGTCCTTGAATTCCTGACTGCATGTAATAGCACTGGAAAAGACAAGCAAGCTATAGAGGCATCTCCATAGGGAAACTGCTATCTCACAATGTGAGCTACTGGCCAGATTTCAGCTTGTTCACCGTGTTTAGTTTCAGTGACCTTTTCAAACAGAGTAGTGCTCTGCTGAAGGTACAGAGCACAGCTTCAAGGATAATTCAAAGTGGTGGAAAGAAGATGTTCTTTATGGTGCATAATAAATAACAGGACTATCCCTGGGTGGCTATATTGTGATAGTTATATTTATGATCCAGTAGAAGTCCCTGACACGTATGATTGTGGGGCACTTTTTAGGAGGAAACAATTTTCTAACTAAATGGAAATTACTCTTACTGGAGAAGACTGAAGGAAAAATGCAAAGAAAGCTTTCTTTTTTTATTCTTCATTAGATAAACCATCTCATAGCTGAACTTTGTTAAGCTCCAAAAAGTGATTCATAGGTTTTAAGCTCCTGACCCAGGAATGTCATGAAACATGTAGTTTAACTTGAAGCATGTGAGTTGCATTTTGAATTCAGCAGGTTTACTTGAAGGTTGTATATTTAAGTGCACGGCTGGACTAGGACCAAAGCTCTGTGGCAAAGGATTTGTTATTTTCTGTTGTTGATATTACTGCAAAGCAAATAATAAGTAGTAGTAATTATTGTTCTATTTCATAGTCATTATTAAAATAAAACTTTATATAGCTTGTTAGTTTTATTAGTAAAAGGTTCTCTGATTTCTGTATCAGATTTCTAACACAGAAGGTGCTCATGTAACATATGACACATTAATAGTGTTTCATATGTCCAGGACTGATGAGCCATGCCATACCTGTTCCATACAATTGATCTGACTTAGACAGACTAACTTACAAGAAGTGCACTCCAGGACCACATAATCACATTTATTGCTCATATGCATGCAGTCTCATCAGTTCTGAACTGCACTCACAGTAGGACTTCATCTCAGAGTCAGTTTATGCATGTATGAATCCTTGCCTAGGATTTTGTATTTTTTTTTTTACTATTAATTTCAATAAAATTAATAACAAAGTGACTAGTTAAGGGGTATATTGAATACCAAAATCTACAAGTTAACTCCTGGTGGTTTCTTGGTAAGCCCATTAAAGATACATCCTGCAATTACTTACCAACAGTTCCGTGCTCATTTTGTTTCCCTGGGGAATGGCATAGTGTAAACCACAGCATTCGACAGTAACTAATTATTATAAGTTAATAAAACAATTGGTAATTAGACCAACATAGTAACAATTTTGCATGGCTGATCCTTCACACACAAACGGGGTGCAAGTAGTCATTCCATCCGATGTGGGACAGTTACAGCAGCAGACATGTTTTGTAAAGGGGATTTTATTGGAATATGTACTTATCTAAATATAACACAAGGGAATGCTCTCCAAGTAATTTGTAAATGAGAGGGAAGAAAACTTTTGTTAGGATTGTGCACCTGGTAAAAATATTGAGGTGAGAACCATAAGATAAAGCTGAGCTGCTGACAGCCTTAAAAATTGCCTTAATTGAGAATGAGACTGTGAGGCACATCTAACTATTGCTAGGACCTTGAAAGGACTGGCAGTCAATCTTCTAATTCCATATTATGGAATGAACCTGCAGTGTTTGTGACCTTGCAAAATCAGTTTGAGCCTAGCTGACTTCTAAAGCCTTAAATCAAGATCATGCCAGAACGAGATGATTCTTGTAAGAATGATAACCCACAGATAATGCAGAATGAAATCTAGTTGGCTCTTGAAATGACTTGGACAAACTCTGGCCATGGAAATGTCAATCACATGGCCTTCTGCCAAGGTTAAATATCAGCTTCTCTGTGATTCAACAGTCTGGACACTTGGCAATTGTTTCCCACACAAATACCACAGAAAAGCAAGGAATTTATGTTAACACCTGGTGTGAAGTGACTTGAAATAAGCTTTTTAGCTTTACTTGGGAAATAAGTCATAGAAAAAGAGGAGAAAATTACTGTTTTGTAAGTGGTCTCTAGACATACAGACCGAAAATACTTTTCTGCTTGCTCATTTATATATTCAAAATACAGAGCCAAATCAGAGAGTTGTGACCTTCCAGCTAAAACTGAGGGATTGTCAAATGCTTTAAAGTGAACTTCTTCATTCCAGGTAAATTGACTTTTTCAAATTGTCACCATAAATTCCAAACATCACATTTCCCCCACTGACATTTTCTCCATATTTTCTCATTGCTCTTAATTCAGACACACTAATTTTTAAAATGTGAAAGCATGAGAACTTCTGCTGATTTACAAGGAAATTGTATTAATAGACTACCACTGCTGCTCACCCCAAGACTATAGAGTATCCTAGTATTTCTAGAACAACAACATGTCACTCATTTCTAAGTGTGAGGCAATAACGTGTTTTCTTCCCTGTGTTTCTGACCATAGCTGGAATGATATAACTAGAAGCACCTTTCTCTTAGCTGAAACGAAATTACAGTGCAGAAAAAGTTTCTGGCTGGACTCCAAGCTTAATTTCATTGAAGTGTGGCATTGTCTTTCATTACAAGTAAAAGCAAAGTGAAACCAAGGATTTATTTCAATGCCATGGCACCAAGTTTTAAATCACTTTTGGCTTTGTGAGATAAGAAGCATAGTGATAAAAGTAAGCAATATGTTTATTAGGAACTTTTAAATCCGTATTCCACAGGTCTATTTGACATTAGAGATGTTTTCACACTTACTGAAGAATAAATATCCCATGGTAAGAAAAATTGTCAACACAGGTAGTCCAGATTTATACTATCTTCTCTTGCAGCACTTTACAGAACAAGTTACATGTACCATAATGTCCCTTAACTCCTAAGCTCAGAGAGTTTGTTAGTTCCTAACAAGGGGTTTTGCTTTCACCAGCTTCCCTCAACACTACAGATCCAGGTTCCCCACCATGCGCTGCTGCTTTGTCTCTTTCCTGCCACTTCTTCCACTTCTCTATCATACACCTTTTAATCTTTACAATGCTAACACAAATGGAGTGCTTAAATTATTTGGGCCTTGGGTAACAACTGGCTAACATGGATCTTTATTGTTCTCTCCCAAACCTCAGGCAGGCATGTCACAGATGCAACACCTTCCTAAAAATAAGCTTCTCTCCCATTCCCTTCCTCCCCTGCAATTTCATGCTGATGCCTTGTAGAGTGTATTTCCCAGGGAACGCTTTTAAACCTTTTGCTGTTCTGCTTCCACTTCTTTGCTAAATCTATTCTAGGCAGATCAAATCCGAGAGGTAACTGATGTTATAGAAGGAACTCTGCTGGAGTTTTCTGAGAGGCAGAATGTAGTGCAGCTCTGTATGAAAATAGAAAATCTGCAAGGCAGTTTTGCTGGGTTTGAAATAATTTTGTCTGTAATGTCTTTTTAAGTAGCTGTGCAAAGCATTCTGTTGGGGCATTTGATCTGGGATGAGAAGCAACAGCAACAGTATGGACCAGCATATTTGCTCTCTTTAGGAATGCTTAATTGAGAACTCCCCAGAAAACATATTTATGTTTCGTTTTTCCTGGTACCCATATGCTGTTGTGTTTTATGTCTCTCTGTCATTCATAGTGGAAGGTGAGTTTGTCATTTATCTTCCTGTATTTGGAATGTGTGCATAAATTTGGAATTTATGCCTTCTGCAATAAAGAACTGCAAAAGAGGATTGATATGCCTCAAACTTGAGCCTTTCAGTTTTGAGAATAATGCTTCCACCACTGTCATGGAATCAGTAAAATCTACTTCACAAGTTTAATTCTCTGTTTTGTAGCATTCATCCAAACCTTTGTTCCAGTTAGGATGTATTTGAAAAAGCCACCAATGGTATAAAAAGTTAAGAAAAAACCCCAAATCCAGATTCGCCAATGCATCACAGATAGGAAAAAAGCACCTGAGTTGCTCAAAAAGTAGGCGAATCCTAGAAAAAAAAAGATCATTGACAAGAGGTGATCTGGCTCTTCTAACAGTTTAACAGTATTAAACACCATATTCTGGCTCCCAAGCAGTGTTTTGTACGCCCCTTCTCTTTCCAAATGGCAAAGAAAACCACCGCTTTTCTTCACCTTCCACTAAAACACTAGTACAGTCTCCCTCTTTACAAGGGAGATCATTTTCCTCATGAAAACCATACCTTTAGTCTTTGACAAAGGTAATTTTATGTATCTAATTTAAAGATAAATAAGCTGACTGTAAAATGAAGTTGCATTCATATCTTGACGGAATTCTCTATGGAAATTTTACACAGTTGGAACGAATTTCCCACAGGTTTAATGGAGAAAAAGCAAGTTTCAAAGTAGTAATTTCAGTGTTTATTTCCTTAGTTGTTATGAAATGTTGTATGCAATATGTGCTGAACTGTACTAGTTTTCCAGCTTTAGATGCTGGCACTGAGTTAGGGAGTTAGGTCAACATGACCAACTTACAACACTTGAGTTTCATGCAGTTTATGACCTGCTCAAGTACAACTTTTTCAGTTGCCGTGCTTCTAGGTAACTCCTCTCAGACATCATCTCTTTGGTCTCTGAAGTATGTGGGATGTATTAAATGGCCCTCAATCATATGATGTTATTGATAAGAAATTCACATGGCTAGAAGGGTTGTCTGTCTTTGGGTGGGTCATAAGATTCTTGTCAAGGAGAACACGTACACAAAAACATGCCCATTTTTGTCCTGCACAACAACATGAGACACTGGCATGATGGCTGGCATTGTACATCGTCCTGCCCCTCATTTCAGGGAATAAAATATTAGAGAACAGGACAGTAGGTGCAAAAAGCAGTCATGGTCTTCACAGGGTTGCTTAACTTCATTCTAAGTGTAGGCGCCCTACATTTTCATATGGGCTGGATTTTCTGGTCAAAAAAAATACACTCTTAAAACTTAGAATTAAATTCTTACTATTATATTTTAACTAATTTTTGCCCTTCCTGGATTAATTATGATCTGCTTAGTGAAAATATGATTACAACAGTTATTGAAATGCATAATTTTCCAAACACCACCTATTTCAGTAAATTAAAAATATTGATCATGTCAGTTTCAAAAAAGAAGAATAAAAAATAGAAATGAACATGATTTCAGTTTCAAATGCTTTGAACTAAAAAAAGAGGATGTTTATTCTTTAGCACTAGTTCTAAATATTCAAACCAATGAAACACTTAACCAACACCCCTGGTAGCATTCTCTGTAACTGAATCAGTCTTATTCTCAAGTATTTTCCTGAAATTCAGTGTAAATTATCATTTTCTTAATATTACTCTCTAATTCCTATGTGTCTTCAACCTGCCTCTGAAGTATTTGTCATGAAGCTTCAGATAGAGCTATTCCTAGGTCTCTTTTTCAATTGTAAAAAAAACGTTCCATGCAAATCCAACCTTCCATTAGAGCCTGTTTAATATTGGCTCTATTGGCTTTGGAATAGACCTTAAAAGACAGTTTGGAATGAGTAAGCAAGTGGCAAGGAGTGAAATTCTGTACAAAAAACTAATTTCTCTTTTTTGATTTCTAAATATTTTGAGAGAAATTATTTGTAAGTTTCTGGGTCAGTGTTCTCAGATAAAGCACTAATTCACGCTCAAACAAATGATGAGTCAGGTACTGTGAACACCTATCAATCATATTTAAAGTGTTTTACTAAAAAACAGGCGAATGTGTGTTCTGATGACGCCTTAAATCTGAGCAACATTTAAAGTTTCATGCTGTAAGATTCAAATATCTTAAAATTTGCCATCTATACATTTTATTCCAAATGCAAATTATTTAGCATGCAGCATGCAACTAACTGAATATTCGATCTTGTCATGACAAAGAACATTTTATCTGAAAGTGTCAAGGCATCATGAAAAATAGCCTTACAGTTATGAACTCAGGAAGTTGAGTCACAGTGGTTATCCCATTGTAAATGACCTCTCAGTAGAATTATGGCCAACAATCCAATAGGAATATTTAGAACAGAAACCTCAGAAAATGATGAGGAGTATAGATTTTTTTATCAAACAGAATAAACATTTCTGGAATGCTCAAGTTTGGAGTGTATTCCTGATGTAAATGCTGGAAAAAGTTCAAATAAGCATAAATGAAATGCTTAAAGAAAAGAGATTGCTTTGAGAGGTTCCAAACAGACATATAACCTGATCTCACATATTGTGATGAACAAAGATTTGGTAAAGAACTCTTCACTCTAAGGGAAAAAAGCTGAACAAGATCCTGTGACTGGAAGCTGTAAAAAAAACCAAAACAATTGGCATTTCAGTTTGAATATGGATGACAATTTGTCACTTGGAATACTAAATATTTTTTTTTTTTTTTTGGCATTCCCTAACAATTTCTATCAGGAATTTAAGGGACATAACTTTGTTTACATTTGGCTATTCAACTGAAAGTAGAAATCAGTACAGTCCACTGTATTGATTTGCAGATAGATGTGATCCCAGATCTTTAATTTGAAAGCCTTAAACATATTTTAAAAAAAAGTGAAGTTGAAAAAGGAATGGAAGCTCAGTGTATTTCCCTATTCAGCTTTTTAAACGTCACATTTATGCTGGGAGGGCAATTTTTTACCTTTCAACTTTTCATAGGAATGGGCTGTGGTATTTAACAAACTTTATCTGTCTCCCTCTCTCTCCATCCCTGTCTCCCTCTTTTTTCTTTCCCTTCTAAAACCACAACAATTATTAACTACTTACTTGTGCTCAGCAGTCTCAACAGAAAAATGTGCCTTGAGCCTTTTGCAGAATGATTGCAACAAAAGTGTTCAAGGGAATGTAAGCAAATAATGACAGTCCAGAGGCACAAGTGATGTTATGTTTAAGCTTCAAATGTTAGAGCATATCATTCTGATCATGAAGACATACAGAAATATTGACTTATACAGAGAGCTACACTGTGATGCACTTACAGTTTGCTTTCACCTACTCTGGGAAACCAAAATGTATTGGTTGCTCTAAAGAAGAGTGAGAAGTCTCCATACAATTCATATTGCATATGAAGTAAATGCTGTTATGAAAACCTCATTAATATGTAAATTGCAACATTTTGATTAGCACTTACAAATCCTTTTTGTTAAGGAAAGAGATGGAAAGAGCTAACCAGATTGCAATAATTTACATAATAACTCAGTGGTGGCAATACCACCAAGAAGAGAACCTAAGGAAGGTTATAATGCCTTTTTTAACAGCTTAACACAGTATTAAAACGCATTGTACAAAAGGAAGGAATTTTTTTTGTCTTTAAACTGCCAAACTCTTTTTGTGAGTAGTGGTAAAAAATTAAAGATATGCCAGCACTTATTTTAAAATAATAAGATATACATACTTCTTTTATTACTGGTATTGAAAGATATTTCAATATCTGGATGCCCTAAAGGGAGCTCAGTAGCAGTCACATTTGCTCAGCTCTTTGGGACACTGACTGTCAAGAGACAGTGGAGCACCTACAACTGGCTTACAACAGTGGGGCTTTTTTAGCGGTAACCCAGAAGGTGGCTAGTAACAGAAAAACAAAAAGAAAATCGTGGGGATTCTGAGGACTTTCATATACTTGCCAAAGTTCAGAGACCTCAGGGCAAAAAAGGAAAAAGAAAAGAAAAGAAGATACTTGAAAAGCAAAGTGCAACAGCTCTGTTTGGTGCTACTTGAAAGTATATTACAGGCTTCATACTAGATTCATCAGAAAAAATAACTGTGGTCTTTTAAAATTAGTGATCTAGGTGGCAAATTATGTTTGTTACAATTCCAAGGGATTTTTTCTCCAGCTGATCTCTATAGAAAGGCCTTCATTATGATGTAACTAAAGCAAATATTGGTCTAAGAGTTAAGAATAACAATACAGCTTTTTGCCATTAAAAGGACATCCTGTTACAGTGGGAAAAGAGTTTCTGTGAAGCAGTGTGCCCATAGGGAACTTCAGAATAGAAATGGATGAACCTGCAGAGATTTTTTTATTTGCCTTTGTTGAATCTTTAAAACGTTTATATTTAATGTTTTAGAGCCCATTGCAAAAAGCAGGAAACTTTTGTCAAATTTTTTTCAGGTATTCAGGATAAAGTTAAAAAAATTACCCAAAATAACTGGTCATGCTTATACGAAGGACTGGGCTTTCAGCTGGTGATAATCAGCCTTGCTCCACTGAATTCAGTAACCTTACACTGACCGCCTGGCATTGCAGGCATCTGCAGGAAGACGTCTATCACAAAAAAGCATCAGCCTTGCTCAACTAGTGTCATATCTCTTGAGCTGATGTGATAAGGCTGATTTGCAACAGATAAGTATCTGGCATATAGGATGCATGAGAGTCAGTAGGCATGAAGAAATTACTTTAAAAATTCCTAAATTAATTACTAAGTATTATTGACCTTTATTGACTTGTCTGTGTATCACTACTGTTTGTGAGATGAACTCCTAACCAGATTAGTGGCTTCTTTTCAATGGATAACCTTTTTGCATTTAAGTATGCAAACAAGCGTACCACATTTTAGCCCTCTTAACAGTTATGAGCTGTTATATAATAAACAAGTCTTGATAATCAGCATTTGAGAATATGTTCACAAAAAAAAAACCAGCACCAACTTCCCTATTGTACCTCTTTGAAAGTAGCAGTTCCTTAAAGATGAACAGCTGAGGCCAAGCAGTATTTGGTGACACAAAGCACCTACAACCCTCCCTCCCAGGCAGCAGGTAGCCAGACCTTTAACCGTATGGCCCAGAGTCTTTGGTTTGCCTGAACTTTTCAGGCTCAGAAGGGAAAATGTGACATTTCAGTTGGCTTTCTGCTGCTTCTTGCATGATTTGCCAGGTGTTAGTTAAAACCTTGTCATAAAACAATCATCATTAAGCTTGTCTGTTTTACAACCAGCAACCCATAGCTGCTGGGGCCATACCAGTATCAAGAGACTTGGAACTCCAACATGAAGGAAATTAAACAATATCTTCTTTTCAGCTGCATTCATTATGGCAAAGTGAATGTTTTGGGAACTATTGTGCTACTGTATATGCAAAGGGCTAAGACTCTAAAGAGGGACCAGGATGCATCAGACTTGCTAATCAGGTCTGCTGTCCACTTTGTCAGACCTGCTACTTCATGATAGCATAAATGGTTCTGCTAGCCATTACAAGTGTGTAGCAGAAGTGGCTGGGATTGTATGAGTATTTTATTTGCAATAGGGCTAGAACTGTTTCAAAGCAAATTGCAGATCATCCTACCTTCCCAAGCATCAGTTTGGTTCACAGTGTTAGTCTGGTATGTCCAAACTTGAGTCTTTACAGGGAAACTCAGTTCACGAGCATGAAACACAATGACTTGTTCAAACAGCAGAAGGGCAAACTGTGCATGCCAAGCATGCACTTGAAGATTTACAAACCAATAAGAACTCCTGCAATGTTCAGAACAGCTCCTTTATGGTATACTAAGATACATAAGACATATGGTCCTTCACATTTGCAGTTATACAGCTTTCTCCTTGTTCAAGATGCTCTCCCTTCTTTAACTACTTTATCTTTAGTTGGTGAACATTTTTTGTACTCTTATCACAGTTTTAAAGAATTATAGCTCCTTTCTTCCTGCTTACTGTGGAAATAGCAGTATATCTCCCCTTATTCATACAAATGCTCCAGAAACATGCTGCAGTGACACTGACATCAGCCTATGCTCTAGAGAGCCAAAACTTTATCTAATAGCAGGATAACATATTTAATTATTAACAGTCCAGTTAATCATCTAACCTCATGACTGCAATCACATACACAATGTCCATCAAATTGGTACATTATATTCTTGAAGATGAAGCTCCTTTTATTGAAGACATGGGACAACAATCTCATTTTGGAAATGGCAACATACCATAGAGACTTCATATAGTTGTTCAGGTGATAAAACCCAGCTGGGCAGGTCAGTCTTTTGAGTGTCCCTCGCAAACTATACCCTTACACATCCTTTGTTTGGAATTGAACAAAGGCAGAGTAAGAAAGGAGACTGGGAAGAAGGCACCAGAAGTGAGCAGGAAGCATAATAAAGCTTATGGCTACATGTGAGACTTTACAGATAATCATAGGGAGAGAAACAACAGGCTTCAATTTTCCTCATGAAGCAGGCACAAAGACTATGCAAGGCTTCCTACACTTGCCTCTTTAGGGACCTACATCCAAGAAAGCCAAGGTTTCAGGATTGCTTTATTATGAGTATGCTGCGTGTGTGTATTTTTGGTCCATTGGAACAGCCTATCTGGACTGGAATACACCCAAAACCATACATGCTGCAAATGTAAGGGTGTCATCACCTATTAGTCTAGTAAGTCTGCTCCTATCCCACCTAACTGCTTGAACTTGGCATTAAGTGAAGTGTTTTAAGGTTCTTCCCTTTAGCAATCTTTAAGGAGACCTGGCTAGTTCAAGAGGATGGCACATGGAATGATCCTAGACTCACACCTATCACACAGCTTTCTCTATCTCACTCATAGGCCCCTCTCTCCCACTGCATATTCAGTTCACGATTTATTCCCATTCTGTACTTTTCACATATCCATACCAATTTTCATGACAGACTTCAAGTGGCATGCTTTTAATCTTTCAGTTTCAAGTGGCACTGCTCTAAAATGCTAAGAAGAAAGCTGAGCAAACTCATCCTGCTGCAAGTGGCCATAAAGGCTACTGCAGTTAGGATTGCCTCTTCCTAGCCCCTACACAGTACCAATTCTGGGATGGTTTGAGGCATGAGCTTTCTACCCCTGCCTAACATTCTTTGATCCTGAGTTGGTTTAACTACTTTAAAGTATTTTAATAACTGATACTTCTTTGCAATGTGCCAGAGATGACAGCCTTTTGTATTTGTGTTCTGATGACACTTCAGGTTGTGCCTATGGCAGGGCATACCAAGAGGGTGCGCAATGGTAAAAGACCAGTTAGTGTCATAGGGCAAGTCTCTGCAGCAGGAGAAAACCGCAATGCAGACCTATCTCTGCCACCCATCTGAGCAGTGCCTGGGCTGATCTAGCCACAGTGCCACATCTGGATTTTAGGTAGTGGAAGGAACTTATCTGTTTTTCTCCAGAAAGAATCCCAAAGGTATGCAGTGAGGCTGGTCACAGCAACAAAGTGCTGAAATGAAACAAAAAGTAGTATCCGAGTTGACAGTGTAAGTTCAACCAATGTGCCTACTAGATGTGATCCAGGGGGATTTATTTGAGACACTCAGGTGGTGCAGATGCAATGAGAATAAGAGTTAAATGTGCTTAGCTGGCTCTGCATTTTCAGTTTCATGTACCTCTATATAATTATTTTCACTATGAAAATATGAATGTCCTGAATTTCAGCTAACTTTATCTTCTGTTATTGAAACATTTCCTTTGTTCCCTTTCCCCTCCTCACCCTATGATACTGGTATGTTTACAGCAAGCCAGGTATAATGAAAGGGTCTTAATTGTTTCTCTTTCAGTGGAAGAAATTATCCTCTGTCCTCTATTTTTTCTTGAAAACTGAAAAATCCTATCTATACTAATTGTAGGGTTGTTCCATATATAAATCTAATGATCATTATGCTACTGAAATATTATTTTCAACATCTCAAACAGCCATTGTGCCATTCAGTCTTTTCAAATGAGGAGCGGTTCTCTTGTGAAAGCAAATTGTGGTGAATAACACTCCAGAAACATTAACGTGTGAGAAGCAACTTAAAGCAATAACTGCGGCCTTGGACGCAGAGGCAATCATTCATTTGGACTACAAAGCAATCATTTTTCCCAAGAAGTGAGAAAAATAGATTGGGGCTACAATTTGTTCCTAAAAAAATCAGAATCAGTTAATCAATTTGCAGTAACTATCTGATTTATTTGTGTAATAACATGAGTGACAATTTACAGCCTTTTCCAATAAATCTCAAAGCCGTGATTTGCTGCAGCCATAAGCTATTTATTTTATAAAGATGACCTTTAATCTCTCTGATGATTGATTAATCAGTATATCATAAATAGAGCTATGAGAGGCGAAGAAAGATTTGCTTGATGATGGCCAACCTTCTATTCCTAAACAGCTCTACAGGTATGCCCAGCAGAGACCTTTGTTAAAGACAACAGAGGAATGAAAGTGGTATGTGATGTAACACTGAGAGAAGAGAAAACCAATAGGATTGCTAAGATTTGTTCATTCAAAAAGGCCATGATGAACGAAAATAGCCCTCCAGTTCTAAAGAGCCAGCCTGTTGCTTTACAGCATATCCTAAAAAAGGGAAAGGTGAGTGGTTAAACCCAGGACAGAATAAAAAATGAGCTGTGGCTGTGATTTCAGCATTCTCTTAACCTTCCCCACCCTTAGGTACCTTAGCTCACTTGGTAAACACTGTTTTCATCTATTCTACCTAATGACTAGAGAGAGAGAGATTGCCAGAGTTTCTCCCACTTGTCTTTTCCTCCACTTCTGCTCCCTAGCCATACACTTGGAAGAGTGAACAGCAAGTAAGTATTGCTTACTCTCTTGACTGCTCAGCTAAGTATGCAGAATCATTCCCTGCTCTCTGGAGGATGTCTTTTAAGTGACATGGCTTCAGCTGGTGTAGTTGCTTGTCATCTCTGAAAAGCGGTTTCCCCTCTGCCTCATATCAGGCTCATACTCCTGCTGTTTCTCTTGAGCATGGTGTGGCATTCAGCTGAGCTTGCAAGTAATTGTTCCTAAATGAAGTGGAAGAAAATACTCTGGAGGGTTGGGGGGAGCTGATTTGTTTTTTCTCACTCAGCAATAACTCATGCAGAGAGTGAATGTCAGGGCTAGTATGAAGACTGTGTACAGGGTTAGGGATTGGAAAAGTTCTTTCCACAGAGATGAGCATTCAGTTGTCTTAGTTGCAGGTCTGAAGCTATATCCACAGATCCTCTAAAATGCTGTTACTGTGGATCCTTCGATCCGCTGTTGTATCCCACTTACCAGTTTTGTGCCTGTGGTCACACAGTCATCTGTATCAGCACACTGACATGAGTGCTTGTGGACAACCCTTGCCCTAACAAAGAAAAAACAGGAAGGAGAAAAAGGCATAAAAATATGTGATTGTTTTGTAGACTTAAGCTTGAGTATAAGGTATAAGTGGCCCATTTGAAGTCTTTGGCCCTTTAAATGCTTTTGGTGTTTTGGTCAAAGTTTGGCTGCTTACTTCCAAACATTGTATTATAGATTTGTTCATAAAATATTACTAAAACTAAATACAAAATACCTGCCACCTTGTTTTCACTTGATTTGTAGAGCTGCAAATAATTGTACCAGGACTGATATTAGTGAGGAGCCAGGACTATAGTGTATAAAAATGATACCTGTGAATGATATCTGAGGAAAGCCTAGCGATAGCTGGGGAGATGGTCTGTGATGTTATTTTAGGCACTCTTTCATTCCTAGATTCTGATTTATTTATCTGTGTGAGTCATAAAAGTGACAGGTTTGATAATCCTTCTGCCCCTTAAGCATTGTCTGTTCATGGATAGTTTCTAGAAACAGTACTGTAGTAAGTTCTCCTAGAAAGAAAGAAGAAAGCAAACTGCTGAGCTAGGAAAGGGGACAGTCGGAGTAAAGACACTTCCCCAAGGGAAAGCAGAGCACAGAGAGGCAGAAAAATCCAAACCATGAGCTGACCCATGTTTTCTCTTCTTTCAAAATTCAGCAGGAAAGTTGCTGAAAAGTCAGCAGCAAGTCTGTGGGGTGTGACCATTTTTCTTCCCAAACTTACAATATTTCTGCTATTTGGCTTTCAAATGGGTAGATTGATTTTGATGCAAAATCTTCCCAGATTCTTCTGGCTTTACAGAGACTTATTTAGTAGCAGTTGAGTCTCTCATGAGTGGCTCTCTGCAGCTTTATTCATGCATGTCCTAGCAAGCAGTTCTACTTCGCGATTCACTGTATTGGGTACTCGGTTAGAGGCTAGATCTCTGACAGCATGCTTTTTCTGCTCATGATTTCCACAGGCATTTCAAATCTGTTTGTTTCACTAATATATATATTACCCAGGAGAATCATAAATATGTCTCTCATGGTTTTGGATTTAAAAGGAATGCAAAACTTCAGTGAGGAAGTCACAGATGGTATGATTGTTATGAATGGCAATGTTGTATTTGTTTTCCAAAAACACTATTTACAGTAGCTTCATATCATTTTGTGATTTACTTGTGCTAAAAGACTGAATTGGGTCTCAAGAAAACCGAATCTCAAGCTTTGGGTTGACAAAATACAATAGCTGTAACCCAAGAATGTAAGCAAGGCTAGCCTGAAACACAGTGACTTTTTGCAACTCCACCTCCTCTCCAGCAAAGAGTATGTTTCCACCGTATAATTAACTCTGTATTTCTCCTCATTTAGCCTGTATTTTTAGTGAAAAGAAATAATATTATTGTCAGTCCCATCAAACAGATGCTGCCATAGGCTCAACAGTGCAATGGAGCAAAGGATTAAGAGACGACAGAATTGCTTTATTTTGAGGCTTAGGAGGAGGAGGGGATCATCAAGTCATTGGGATTTTTTAATGCATTGTATTAAGTTGTCTTGCAGAAAATTTCAACAGTGGCACCAAAGCCAGCCAAAAGGCCTTGCCCATAACCTCTAATCTTATGGAGCTGAACTCTATTATTTGGCATTAAAATTAGATGTTACTGAGTTGTAACAGATGTCTTCGGCAGACATATTTTTTTTATTGAAGAAGTTTAGGTAAATGGAAACTGAGCCCCAAATTTCATTTTGTAGATTATGGTGCTGCCGTGCTTTGTGGTTGAAGCTGGCATTTTAAACATGAATTATACAAGCTTTTCGAAAGCACACACTAATTGATGCCTCAGCAGTTCTGCTGAATCACAATAAGAACACAAGCTGCCATGAAGAAATGGTTGCAATAACCAGCTACCCAACACAGTGGCTCATTTTTTTTTGCATAGTGATTGACCTAGTTAGTGGGTCCATGTTGTGCAACTCTGTAGAAGTATTCTAATTACCTGCTCTGAAGAAGCAAGGAAGGAGGTAAGAGGAAAATCTTCCCAAAGACCTTTAATAAGAGCCATCTGGAAAGTGCGTGATGGAATATGAAACATCTTTATGAATATGCACCAGCACAGGTGTTTGAATAAAAAACAATCGGAATTAAGACAATCTCTGTATTTGTAACAGTTCAAGACAAAAAGGTCAGAAACCATGAGAAAACTTGTTTTGACAAAGCTATTTAAGCTAGGATATTGCATTAGTGTGAACCTGCCCTCTTCAACTTGAAACATGCAATAGAAATATGAATATATTCTGCAGCATGTGGGTATGGTTCCATGTACCTCTAGCATTGGGTTAGAGACCCTGGCTTCAAGAGTGCGGTGATATTCTTTTTCCAATTTAACAATATTATTCAAAGGCACTAGAGAGTAAAATGAACTTAATCATTTCAATAATATTCCTCTCTCCCTGAAGCTACAAGGGGAATAGGCTCTTAGATCATGTTTGCTTTATGAACTTTTCAGGAAAGAGTTTGCTGTTTCTCTATTTTTCCTTAGGGCATGCTATTTCAATGATGGTAGAGGGAAAGGCATAATTAAAGAAAAGAAGGTCTTTTTGGTGTTCTCTTTTTTTAATGCGCTTCAGTATAATAGCAATGGTAATGAGAAATCATGAGCCCTGAATATGCTGTGTTGTTGAAAATCAACTTTTTTATTCTTTTCTAATTATTTATGTTACTTTCATAGCTGATTTTAAATTACAAGACAGACTGTAAAATATGATGCTGTATATGGTGCATACTTCTCTCATTATTATTTAAAAATAGAGTGTAATAATAAAACTTCCATAATAGGGAAAAAGATCGTGGGTTTATATTCAGAAACCTGCTACCATGGAGGTCAATAAAATAATTTAGTGGGGTTATTTGTGAAGTAAATCAACATGAACGAGGTGGGGAACATTGCCTTAGGGAAGCATTTCTATCTTTTCTTATGTAGTATCTTGGACCAATCAAGGATTCAGTCACTGCATGTGAACCTCTTATGTTTCTCTGGCAGTGTAATTAAAATCATCAGTTTGCACGTTGACACAATTATTTGTTGTTTTTAATTGCCTTGGTGGATAGAACAGGAAAATAATGTATTTTCCATCCTCAGTTATCTTCACTAAGCAAGCACTTTATGCAGAAGGTTATGCCACTTCTGTACTGCTTTAGAAAAACAGTATCTACTGTTTTTAAGTGGAAAACCATTTCTGACTTGGAAGAGGTTGTAGAGGATGTATTTGCCAGGGACCATATTTCAGCATGCCTAAAATGGCTTTAGGAAACATTTATTCTCTGAACATTTTATGAGTGATGACTTTGTAAATACATATTAGACGTAGTCTTCTTTATTTCTCCATGTCTTGTACATTGTACTGTACACTCACTGCTGGTGTTTTTAAATAGACTTGACCCATAAATCCATGATCTGAAGAAATTGTGGCTTGAAGAATACATTCCCAAAAGCTTCCCTGTTTTTTTTTTTCTCCAGCTTTATTAGTTAGCCTCATAAAAGATTTTTTTTCCTTATGAAATGTCCCATTCATTAAAGACTGAGGTTTGATTTATGGCGGCATTGTATTATTTTCTCCAATAGCAGGAAATAACTTTGCAAAACTTAGGAATGTTGCATTGCCTTAACTGTTGAATGCAAAGGGACATACAGGCCATGTTCTTCCCTTCCTATCTGGAGCAAGAATACAGAAGGGAACTAGGAGCAGTGATGTTCTTGTAGAAGGCATCAGCATTTGGAAACTTGCACTCTCTCGGATATAAGCTCTTTAATTACACTGGGAGCTGTATATTGAAGAGTGTACACTAGGATGTTATGTCTTCAAATTCCTGAAGTGGATTAGGAGACAACTGTCTCCTTTTTCCCATGCACAGCCAATCCTTATCCTTTTAAAACAAACCTTTATAGATTTCTGCTTTCTCCTGTGGTAAAGAGAGTGCTGCTAGAGCACTTCATTGAATTTGGAGATCTTGGGGAATAAGAAAAGCATATGGTTTTTAGCAAAGTTGTCTCTGATGTTACCCAAGTGGGCCCAAGAAACAGCCTATACCTCTTCCTGTGTCACTGCAGAGCAACATAGAGACTGGCTGAAAAAGCTTCATATCATAGAATCATAAAATCATAAAGTCATAGAATCATAAAATCATAAGCTCATAGAATAGTTAGGGTTGGAAAAGATCTTAAGATCACATAGTTCCAACACCCCTGCCATGGCAGGGATACCTCCCACTAAACCGTGCCACCCAAGGCTCTATCTAGCCTGGCTTTGAGCACCGCCAGAGATGGAGCATTCACAACTTCCTTGGGCAACCCATTCCAGTACCTCACCACCAAAACTTCTTCCTCATATCCAATCCAAACTTCCCCTGTTTAAGTTTGAACCCGTTACTCCTCGATCTAACACTACAGTCCCTAATGAAGAGTCCCTTCCCAGCATCTCTATAGGCCCCCTTCAGATACTGGAAGGCTGCTATGAGG
>JANRGW010049493.1:0-13759 GCA_024733675.1 Psilopsiagon aymara
GAGGAAGCAGAGACAGGACACCTGACCCAAACTGACCAAAGAGGTATTCCATACCACAGCACATCATGCCCAGTATAAACTGGGGGCAGTTACCCAGAAGGGATAGAACACTGCTTGGTTGAGCTGGGTATTGGTTGGCAGGTGGTGAGTGGTTGTACTCTCTTCCCTTGTTATCTCCCTTGTCATCATTATTATTGGTGGCAGCAGCAGTGGTTTGTGTTATACCTCAGTTACTGGACTGTCCTTATCTCAACCCATGGGAGTCACACTCTTTCCATTCTCCTCCCCATCCCTCTGGGAGAGGAGGGGGAGGAAGAGGAGGAGTGAGAGAGTGACTGTGTGGCTGACTGGGCTTAAACCATGACATTCTTAAATTGGCAGACCTTTTCTTGGGATTGGCAGACCTACCTTTGCTTTTGCCTTGTACTTGTAGTCCAGGCACAGCAGCACCTGAGCATCTGACTCCAAGTAACTCGGGCTTTGTTTATGGTGTTTCTTTTATCTGGATTGTTGATCAGTCATCTTTTGCTATTTTCCCTTTCATTAAGAAAGCAATATCTACCTAATCTTAGTTTATGAACAAAAAAGAACCTTTTCTTTGGAATCGTGACTTTTCTGATAGCATCACATAACACACATCATCAGACCCCAGCCCCTTTTCACAGACTAATGTAATGCAAAAATATCTAAATTCACAGAGCCAAAATCTTCTTTGGCAGAAACTACCAGAGAAAACAGCACGCTGTTCCCATGAATCTCCCATAAAGCAGAGACCTGGGTAAGGGTGGGGGATCAATATCAATAACAGGACTGAAACTTGATTCAAACATGCTGATCGCTGCAGGTTGCTTTGTATCTCTCTTATCCTTTGTGATATGGAACAATTCCTTTTTTTATGAAATAAATACTCTTCTGCCTGACAGCACAGAGAGAGGTCTTTTTCTCAGAGAAAGTCACTGTATTTAAAATAGGAAGCTTTCTTAAGAGCCAATAAGATCAAATGTTTCTGGAAATTTCAGAATTCAAAATTTACAGCTGTCCATGAGAAAAAAAACCAAATCTATACATTTTCATCATAAGACTCTGCACACATCTATGTGCACGTACACATTTACATGTGTCTTTGTACATATCTCTCTCTATATACAACTCTGTACACATAAACACAGCATGCATGGATATGCAACACTCAGCACAACATACTCTGATTTCCTATCGCTTCCTATTGCCCAAGAGCAGACTGAATACAGGTGGCCATATAATTGAAGGCATAAAAATGACAACCATTTTTTATTGTAGAATAATCCACACTGTCAGATGTACAGCCATCTGTGTTATTCACTATTACTGCTTACTGCTTGCTGCCACTGGCACTAGCCCACTGTTGGAGAGATTATGGGAGGAGATGCTTGGCTTTATGAGAGAGCTTGAAATCAGTCCCAGGGTCAAGTACGGCATAAACTGGACTTGTGTGTATATTCAAATGGTGTTTCCCATTGTTACATGATCACAGACATATCTGAAGGGGATGGTCTCCACTATTTCCTTGTCAGAGACCAATGAGTTAAAATAATGGAAGGCCAGAAAACACTTTGCAAGGTTGTGGGGGAAGAATTAAAGATCCCAGTGACTCAAGCTTACTTAAAATGATTGCCTCTGCAGCTGTCATCGCAGCGGTACTACAGAAACACTCCTAGCACAAAGCCTGTGCCTGAATCAGGCATTAAACCTGCATCAGCTTCCACACAACTGCCAGACTCCAGTTGTTATCAAGTGAAATCTCACAGGACTAAAACCTTTGTCATGATTTGGGGACGATTCTCTTTCCATTTTCTGTTACTATACTGCTTTAAAATCATGTCCTAATGAGTACTGGTCAATGTTAAAACGAACATGCCCTGTGCAGAATAGTAACTAAGGGGACATTAAGACCTTCTATGCTTGTAGTCAGCTCTTTGTTTTCTTCCCTTTTCCCCACAGCTAATGAAGCTTTCTGTTACGATGAATACCATGGGTGGCAGTTTCATTTCTAGTAGACTAGCACCTGCTTTCGTTTTATTGCAGGCAGTTATATTTTCAGAATGAAAAGGTTATAAAAGACATTATAAAACTAAAACATTACAAGACTGAGTGGATGTTTCCATAATTATAACATTTTAAATGCTTTAAAGAGAAAAAAAAATCTAACCAAATAATTATCTTCAGTAGAAAACACAGTTTGGCCACAAATAATTTGTCAGCCTTTGGCCTTTCCTACATACACATTCATAATTCAAATCACCATCTACTGTGTAACAAATAAAACCTGCCAGATGGACTAAATATTGGAGGTAATAATTACAGATTAAACATGGACTACACATGGTCCCAGTTGTCCCATTCCACCTATGAAAGACCAGACAAAACGTAGGAGAAATTCCCATACAAATAATGCTTCAAGGGCATTAGAAAGATTTTTCACAGCCATAATTTTTGACATGGTTTTATCAGTAAAACCATAGACAGCAAATGCAAAAATCTTCAGAATAGCTTACCAGTAAGGCTACCTACTATGAGCTCTCCACAGGTTTATGTAATTTTCACACTGGTTCAAAACTAGGCTATGGTACTAGCCTTCATCCATTCCCTCCTACTCCTCATCTGTGACAAGCCTCACGCTTTTTCTTGTTGGGTCAGGGCTCAGCCTTTGAACTATCTGAAGTCAGTAGATCCCTGTTAATCATCCACCAGCAGGTTCCCTAACATAATATTTTGTGCTATACTGCAATAATACAACAATTAAATACGATAAAGCAATTAAATCCTCTATTTTTTTTCTCTCAAAGAATTTATGAGGGAAGGATAAAGTTTGTCTGACTCCAAAGTTATGTCTTTCAAAGCTGCTGATTTCTCTCTTCACTGTCCCCCCTGAACTCTGACATACCTCAACAGAGTAGCATGGCATAGCTATAGAGACCTCTGTGTCATATGCTTTCTTACAAAAAGCCACGTTATGATCCTATAATCAAGACCTCTGCTTCACTGACCATTTTTCTATTCAGAATGAATGAAGTTTCTTTCCTTCAGACTGCTGTTAATAATTTCCATATATTTGCTGGAATCATAATACATCAATATCTCCCAGAACTAGGAAAAAACAAAACACCAACAGAAGAAATAGAAGTCTGAGCATGCAATAAGCACAGTAAGTCATGTCTGAAATGACAAAAAAAGTGTTATAGAAGTAGATTGTGACCCTGAAAGAAGAATCAATCAGGAACATAAGTAAGCATAAAAAAATCATTGCAGTTCTGAAAATGTTTTCAATAGGCATAAGATTTCCTTTGTATTACTGAAACATATATATTTGATTGCTTTGCCTTTAACTTTCTTCCTTTTATTACTATAAGAAAGAAATAGAAGAAAGATTTAAAAAGAGAAATAAAGAAAGTGTAAAGTGGAAGATTAATCTGTACTTTTTTAGTTCAACCTTACACAGAGCCCATCAAATTAAAAAAGATTAAAAGCTTTGTTAAATTTTACGGAAAAAGGAAAGTTTCCTAGCAAAGTACAGTGAATGTGAAATCTGTAACCTGCTGTATTTCTCACTGATATATTAAAAAGAGACTCCAGGCATCATAACCTCCAGAAGAGAATTCCTTTAGGTTACACATAGTTATGCTGCAGCTATTCCATTTCCTTATTTTTGTTTAAAAGCTGGTTCTTCATCTAAATGCCTATTAGTAAAAAAATCATATACATAGAATTGCACTTCCACATTCTTATAAAGAAATGTGTTTGTTAAAACTGAAGTCTTGGTAAATCTGGAATATATTTAAAATATATTCAGCTTTATGAAAGGAGAAATACTACTAAGAACTTCCCAGAGCATGAAAATTAACCGATCTGTTAACTGAAGTTGAATTTCTAGCAGAACATGGATTCTTGTAGAGTTTCAATTATGAAAATGTGACATTCAGTTCAACATAATAACAGTGTTCATTCTACCACAAACTGAAGGGGGTTTTGAGCCCTTCTTGACAAGTCAAGAATTGCCAAGAAATGTAAGCGTCACATTATATACAGTGTCTACCAAGTATGGGTGTTCTCAAGACGCTGATAGGAGTAGTGCATTGTATCACAAGGAAAGGCTCAGTGAATAACTTGCCACTGAAAACCACTTATTGGAGATTAAAAATATTACTACATTTAGAACAAACTTTTGTCAAGGTTACTCTTACAGCAGTTGTTTTTCAGTTGTTCGGATTGACAGTTTGATTGAGTCCCTAATTTTCACAGTTGGAGTTTCATGATTTGTCATGCAATGGTGGACAGCTTGGCGCAGTGGGGAAGTCCACAATCATATAAATAACCCAAAGGACATATTAGGATTTATCAGGCATGTGCTGATACACTGTGATGGGGTCCAAGTCTCAAATTGTTCCTTTCATTCACAGGCAGGAGAATATTCCTAATCAACACCAGTACAAGCACATGTTTCCAATCTGGAGGTTTACCTTGTGCTGAGTTTTTTATTGTTTCCTTATACATACATATATACATACACTCATGCATAGCTGGTTTTGTTGACAATGCAGATTAAGACAAGAAAACTTTTAGCTCTTGTGTGAAAATGCCTCCTTGTATATTATAGCCCTCTTTTTGGGCTATAATCTCAGCTATTATTAAATCTGAAAGCTTTTAAGCACCCACATCTCCACTGAGATAACAAAAAGAAAATGGTGGTTGGCACCTGGTGGGTCTTGGGATATAAATGATTTATAAAAGTTCAATAGCAGCCTTTCTAATTCAGAATAATTTGTATTGAGTATGATTTTATGTGCAAAAAGGATTTACCCGGCTTATAAAGACAAAGCTGTGGGCCGTAATGAAGATTGGCTTGGAATATAAAGGAGGAAGAAGACAGCATAATTACAGGATCATAAAATGGCTAGGGCTGGAAAGGACCTTAAGTTCATCTAGTTCCAACCCCCCTGCCATGGGCAGGGACACCTCCCACTAAACCATAACACCCAAGGCTCTGTCCAACCCAGCCCTGAACACCACCAGGGATGGAGCATTCACAGCTTCCTTGGCAAGCCCATTCCAGTGCCTCGTCACCCTCACATTAAAGAACTTTCTTATAACCAATCTAAACTTCCCCTGTTTAAGTTTGAACCCATTACCCCTTGTTCTAGCACTAGAGTCCCTAACCAAGAGTCCCTCCACAGCACCCCTATAGGCCCCCTTCAGATACTGGAAGGCTGTTATGAGGTCTCCACGCAGCCTTCTCCTCTCCAGGCTGAACAGCCCCAACTTTCTCATCCTGTCTTCATACAGGAGGTGCTCCAGTCCCATGATCATCCTCGTGGCCCTCCTCTGGACTTGTTCCAACGGTCCCATGTCCTTTTCATGTTGAGGACACCAGAACTGTGCACAATACTCCAAGTGAGGTCTCATGAGAGCAGAGTAGAAGGGCAAGATCACCTCCCTCGCCCTGCTGGTCACAGTCCTTTTGACTCAACCCAGGATACAGCTGGCTTTTTGAGCTGCGAGCACACACTGCCAGCTCATGTTAATTTTCTCATCGACCAACACCCCCAAGTCCTTCTCTGCAGGACTGCTCTGAATCTCAGATTTCAATATAATGGGCAGCGGCTTAGGAACTTCATTTGCCAGCTCCTTCAGGACCCACAGATGGATTTCATCAGGTCCCATGGACTTGTGCTCATTCAGGTTCTTAAGGTGGTCTCAAACCAGATCCTCTCCTACAGTGGGCCCAAGGTCTTCATCCTCACAGTCCCTTCATCTGCCTTCCAAGACTTGGGTGGTGTGGTGAGACCATTTGCCAGTGAAGACTGAGGCAAAGAATCATTAAGAACCTCAGTCTTGTCCAACGCCAGGGTAGCCAGTTCTCCTGATAGCTTTCAGATAGTGCCCACATTGCCCCTAGTCTGTCTTTTATTTGCAATGTATCTATAGAATCCATTCCTGTTATCTTCATAATGGAAAAGAAACTTGAAAAAGTGAAATACATGAAAGAGTGAGGAGAGTACTGAGAGAAGGACAAAGCTAGTTTCCTTTGAAAATCTCTTCTAGCAGGGCTTCCCTATGCCAGCTACAACATACTCATATAAAGTCCCCAAAACCTTTCCCTTAGCAGCCTCCATTGAAAGTTGTTGTCAGCAACATAGCAATGACCAAAACATTCAGTGTTTTCTGGAGACTTATTAGATTTCCAGCCTTACAGTTATTATTTCATCTTTCATTGTTACTCTGCTCAGTCATGTGCATTTATTTATTTTTTCTTCTGGCAACATATCTCCTTTACTTGAGGTTCTTTTCAGTTCATGGACCAAGGAATCCTACATCATCTTCTTAAGTGGGACTCAGAGTAATAGCTGAAACTACCAATTTTCTCTCTTCACATAGATATTTTATCTGGTCCAGAAGCCAACAGTAGCAAACTGCAGTGCAAAGGGGAGAGAAAGCAGAGGGAGGACAAAAAGTCAGTGAAATAAATTGCTTACAAACAAGGGCAACGGAAAGGTGAAATGAATCTGTGGGTAGCTGTTGCTCTATTAATGGAAGAAATAAAGCTAAAATACCAGCTCCAAGACAGCTAGCTCACAATGTCAGAGCTCAGGAAAGCCATTTTTTCCCCAGGCATAATGTAAAGTAACTTTTCCCTTTCATAATGGGGACATCTTTGTAAGCTCTGTGTTACAAGTGAGGTCGGTTTCTTTAGGACAGAAACAATGGACTTCTGTGACCCAAAGACTGGGAAAACGATCCTGGAGCTCTGGAGTAGGTAAAAGGGATGGCAAAACAGAAATATCTGATTACTTATTTTCCCCAAACTGCATATGAGCAAATATTCAGCATCATCCTCTGGAAGTGCTGCATTTTGGACTGAAAACTTGCTAAGAGCCGGATGTATATGCAGTTACTGAAAGCATTAGTCTTTCTTTTATCTCTGCATTGCTTATTGAATATTAACGTGGCTCTGACTTTCTACCACCATAAAAATTCCCCAGGCATATCCTGGCAACAAACCTTTATTTCAGGATTTTTAACCTTATTCCTACTCTGGTAATTTCCTGATGCCTGATTATAAATACAACACTTCATCCTTTTTTGTGGGAACAAGCCAAGTGCCCTCTGGTTCCATCATTCAGCTACAGGACACTACTACCCTCCCATAATTAAATGTCTGCAAAAGAAGTGGGCAGGCATGATGTGATAGAACATGGAGAAGCATGCCAACAAGGGACCAGTACCAGTGGGAGTGTGTTCATGTGGCAGACCTAAAGCAAGGGGAGATGCAGCAGCTTTGCATTTTGGCAGAAATGCTGTGCAGTCGTTATTCAGATGAGATCTTTCCAGCCAAGTGGAATGGTAGTAACTGCATATCTGTGAAATACGTACATGGGTATGAGTCATTAAGTCTACAGCATCTCTGTCCTCTGTCTCATGGGGGCAACAACATTTGACTTCAAGTTTTTAAGACTGTAGTCACAGGAAGGTTAGATTTCATATTTGCGAGTTCTATTGTACATTTGCCCTCCATATGAAAAAAACGTATAGCATATCCATGAGTCAATGACACCTAAACCAGAGCTGACATGTCTTCTTCATGGTTAAATGGTGGTGTGCATGTCTACTTTTCTTGGGTTAACCCAAGAAAGAATGGAGCAACAAAGCTGACTCACTTCCTGCAGACTAACAATGTACTATCGACTGTACCTTTTGTTCAAGTACTACCTCTGCAACAAAGTTGTCTCTTGAATTATACAATAAAGTATAGATGCTCACGGCTTTTCCTTGACTTGAGAACTTCTAGAAATAATGGTCTTTCGGGGCAAAGCATTTTCAGTGATAGAGTCTTGTCCACCACAATCTCACTTCTAAGTACTGTGCAGCCAAATGTATGATTTGGAGTTTTAAAACCTTGATCCAAAGTTCTCGGGAAAAGACAGAGATCTTGTTTGATGACTGCACAACTTCAGAACCACAGTGCAGATCTCACGCGGTACTATTCTGATTTGTTGGGGTTTTCACCCTCATGATTCTTTAGAATTTGTTATTTGCGGTGAATATGGAAAAAAAGCCCCAGCTAGAGCTCAGTGCTTGAGATTTGAAACACCCAGGTATTCTATCTTAAAAGAACAAACACGTAAAACTCCCTAAATTTACCCTGCTACACAACTCTGCACTGAGCTTCCAGTTCTTATGGGGACTTTATTTTAGCTATTGCAAAACATTAATTTCTCTTTTGGATAATGAGTCACATAAACTTTTCCCATTCCCTTATCTTGTCTGTCCCTTCAAGGAAGGAAACATCTTTCAGCACTAGATGCAGCGCCATACCACTAAGGGTGGTATGTAAGTGTGGTGATAGCTCCCTAAAGGCCACCCACCAGTACAGTAATGAAACACAAATCTTTGCATTATTATTAATCCAAACTAATAATCAGCATGATCATTTTAATGTCTCCTACAGCACTGAATTGGAACTTGCCTTGCCATTCATTCCTGTCAGTCACTGTGGGAAAGCTTTGCCTGAAAGCAGAACTGATTCTACTCAGCATGGAAGCTGAAAAATTCAGCTATGAGGCAGTAATGTACCAGAAATGACATTAAGACAGTGAAAAGTTCTGACAAATAAGAGTAAACAAATTTAAAGCTGTGATAAAAAATACGCTCATATGTATACTTACAGTGGCTTAATAGCCTGAGTAATGTCTGATTTCCGGAAATATAGAGAGAACTGGTCTGCCTTTAAAGGTTTACCAGTAAACACTGATGCCATTAAGAGAATAAAACCTGAGCCCTTCTGAAAGCCTTGTTTCACAGCTGCAGTCATTTCCTTCATAGTACGCGTACTTCTTCAAATGAAATTACCAGGATAAAGCATTGGATCCTTGGATCTTTATCTTGTCGTCATAAGCAGATCTTCAACCCTATTTCCTTGTTCCTGAGCTAAAGGCACACCTGTCTCACCCTGCAGTGATTATCAATTAGTTACACCCTGCATCAGTCTGCATAGGAGCAGCTAAAGAAAATTTCCCACAAGAAAAGGAACAGAACCCCCTTTTTTATTTCAGAAGTAGCAAGCATAGCTTCTCTTTTAGCTCAGAAGGGGAAGCATTGGAAATCAGATGCTAAATCCCAGTCTGCCCCATGATTTGCTGCCATAGTACTGCCACTCCACTCTTCCGTTGTAGCAGGGCCAGGGAAGTGCATAAGGCAGACTGTCTTATCAGGAGCTTTTATGTAATTTCCTCCTAAATGAAGAATCCTGAAATGTCTGGGTCCCTGCAAATTGGATCAGATCTTGCTTCCTCCCTTACATTATAGTGATGTCTTCAAATTTTATGGATAGAGAAATTTCTCCCTTTTGCTCACTCTTGCTCTTTTGCTCAGTATTTTCCTCTTTCTCCTTTTCTTGCTCGCTTTTTCTTCCATTCCCATCTTCTTTTAGCTTGGTGTGGGATATGTTCAATGCCCTCCTTTCACCAGAGAAGAAATTGCTGCCATGTGCATAAAAAGATTCTTTGATGGTGCCGCTAAGATGTTTAAGGGCACAGCAATGTTTTGAAAGCTGAAGTCTGTAATTGATCTTTCTCTAGGAGGGGTTCAAAAAAGTAACTGGGGTACAAAATGTTGGGGAGATCCTTCCAGTTCATTCAATTTTCTGGAAATCAGCTTATATTGGATTGTTTCAGTTGTGCCTAAGTTGCAGGTAAGTTGAGAAAAGTGAGAAGATATCTAAACCTCCTCTTTCTTGATCGTGACCAATGAGATGAAGGCTTGTCCACTTAAGGAAGATTCCCAGCTCAGCTTTTCTGCAGAGCACATGTAAGTAAATAAAATTATTCCTGGATCATATTTTGTACAATGCACAGAACGTGCCTGGAGCAAATTTTTACAGCTGAGTCATAAACGTGAAAGGCAGAATACATAATGAAAAGATAGTGCTATTATCTTGCTAATGTAGTCATTTTAACTACTTAAAGCAATATTGTGGACAGAGAACATAGAACTGCCCTAGCAGATAGAAAGATTGAGTGGAAACAAGTTGGTACAACCATATCGTCAGATGCAATTGCTCACTGTAGGGTAAATATTTGAAATGATATGAAGGGGATTCAACCACATCATGCTTAGTGACATTAATGGGATCACAGACAGCTAAATCCCTCCATAGAGTCCCCTCATATTTCTGATATGATAATTAAGCAATGGGATGCATGATCTGTTGCATTCATTCATGCCTACCCTGTTAATCTCAGAAGAGAAGCCAAATACCAGCAGTAAAACCAGGCTTAGGTCAACAATACACAAGTGTTGTACTACTGCATCCTATTAGAAAATGTTAGCTAGAAACATTTATATAGCTCAATAAGCAACAACGTTCTAGGCTGTAGCTATAATCAGGCCTATTCATTGCAAGCAAGTCCAGTGTCATGAATGGCATTGATTACTCATGATTTGTTTGTAAGGCTTCCAAACAATCAGATTACACAGTAGCTCATGCCCATTTTGTAATTATGTAACAGAGCAGTAAAGAGAATTTTAATCAAAAATCCAATAAATAATTTGCCTATTTTCTGTATATTATGTAGCTAACCCTACAGCATCATTTTCATCTGAAATCTCCTGTTCAGTATTACCAGGAGTGAATTTGGTTCAAAGTCCGCATACTTGAAAAGATAGATTCAACTTTGATTTTCTTTCTGTGTTATCTTTTGTTATTTATTGAGGGCATCACACTCTCACAGAACAGCTAGAAATAATCATATATTTTAAAATGCCGAAATATACTTCTTTGTAAACAAGCTTTATTAATGTTATTAGATTCTCTTTTAGGCATTCTATAACAGGCAACATGCTACACAAGTCTGCCTACGTTAATACAGAATTGAAAGAAGCCTAGTAAGTAAAAGCATCATAGAAATTCTTCAAGCATTCAATAAGAATGAAATATATTTTTTCCTTAATAGCTAAATTAAAATAGAAAAAAGAAGTCAAAATACCAAGATGTCAAAATGTAACAGCAATCACCATGACTAGTAATCGATGATAATCAAGAGGAGCTCAAGCTCTGCTGAAACGAAGTGGAAGATTGTCTTCTAAGATAGCTTTGGTATCTGCACTGGGTGACTATTACAAGTGAGAAAGTATACAAGATAGCAGTTCTGATTATTTAAAATTGTTTGGGAGGGGAGTATTTTTCCTGAACTATGTGATGATGCTATTACCTCCAGGAACTTGAGCATTACGGTGAACCCATACTGAAGCAGTCTGACAATGTCTGAGCAGCAGAGTCTCTGACCCCAAGAGATTTGTAGAAAAAAACACACCCAGAGAAGACCAAAAAAAAATGAGAATCAAAGAGTGGTAGAGAAACTACAAGCTGCTTCTGCTTGCATAACTTAAGGTTAATACACAATATTTATTCATCACTAGGCATAAATCTGAGTGACTCTGAGGAAGCTTAGCAGCAAGGGATTACTTGTCATTTAGTTATGTATCCAACTCAAATGGATTACTTTAATACTGATATCAATATTATTTGGTTTGCACAGACTAAGTGTTTGCCATGCTGTGACTGAAATTGGGTACTACCGTATCTTACTCTCCAAATGCCAGTTCCATGCCTTGTTTCTGTCAAGTAGAAATCATCACTGTAAATCCTTGCTGTGATTGCAATGTGAGGTAGGATTATGAAGGTGTGAGGGGAGAACAGGAGTACTTCTGTGTGTTATTTGGACCCAAAGTGAGACCTGTTCAGTCAGATTATTCTACTGGTAAACATTACCTCACATTTTCCTTTAGTTTTTATGCCCTGAGCATAGGAAATATTTGAGATACGATGTACACAGCGAGGGTACTGCTATGCAGTTATGGAACTTGGACCAATGATACAGTGATTGTGGGGTAAAGAGAGAAAATGTGAATTTTCTACTCAGACAGAAAACACCAAAGCAATATTCACTCCACACTCTTTACAAAATAAAAATCTCTGTACCCTTTAGATGATATGTAAGCAATAAATTAAACAATCACAATAATTGACAGTGATAATATAATTGCTTATTACAAAATAATCAACCTAGAAAAAAAAAAAACAGAAAAAAATCAAAATAATTAAACCACAAAAAAGCAGAATATTTGTAAAACAAAGGTGCAATAAGTATTCAAATAACAAAGACAACCTATTAAGTGCTGAACACTGGTTCTTATATATATTTTTTTCTATATACATGTATCAAGACATATTCAGGCAAGATTTTTTTTCAAGTCAGCTGCTTTTCTGCTTGTGCAGCTTCCAGCTGCAGACATTATGTCAATGCATTTTGCAGATATGCTCATGACAGGAGAGGTATTAAACATAAATAAATAAAAGTCTGTAAAAGCGCTTAATGAACGTCAGTAGATCTGTAAATACTACTGAGTTACTACTTTTTAGAGAATCTACACACCACAGCCAACAAGAAGAAATATGAAATGCCTGTGCACTATTGAAATATACTAACAAATATTTTGCTTTCCTATTGTCATGACATACAAAGGCTTTTTGTGTTAAAGTGCTGTGACTGTTAATCAAAGATCTCCACTGGTAATACGCAAGGAAATCATCTATGTTTTAGTTTAGAGAAAGCATTAATTTTTACATTCAAGTAAAGGTCAACCACCATAGCCAGATGCAGCTGTAATGAAAATGTGTTCTGCTGAACAATGAAATAGTTTTTTCCATATTTTATGCTAAATGCCTCTTTAAATTAGCTATATTAAAACTGCACAGAAAAAGCATCCACTAATCCTTCAACTGTCAGCTATGATAAGGAATTAGTGACATGTGAATCAGAGGACTTAGACAAGAAAACAGCACCAAGAAGAAAACACTTGATTGAATTATAACAAAGGTTGAGCTTGCTTAAAAATGGCAAGGGCTAAACTGTTACGTAGATAATTTTATAGGTTTATATAGCAGATTTATATACATTTCTAGCATTTACAGAAATTCAGTCAATGCTTTTAGAACAGAAGAGTAAAATACTATGAGCTATTTGGTCATATTCAGTGAAAAATTAGAAGAAATTTGTGCTTAAAATACCATTTGTCATAGAAGAAAGTAAAAAGAATTCTCTAATTTTTATGTACCTTTGATGAGTTCATCATGAACTACTCTCACATAATTTGCTTGATGTGATAGTAAGAACTGGGCCAAAACTACTGATGACCATGTTTCAAATTTCATGACATTAGGATATCATTTTCCAGCTCTTAACGAAAACATACTCTGAGCATTAGAAAATATATTAAAAGTTACAGTCTCTATCACAAAGTGCCATGTAGTATTGATAAATATACATAAGTGCCAAGGTCACACTGACTTTTAACAAAGTCATACTTAAGAATTTCTAGAAGAAACTAATAGAATCATAGAATGGTTTGGGTTGGAAAGGACCTTAAGATCATCCAGTTCCAATCCCCCTGCCATGGGCAGGGACACCCCTCAGTACATCATGTCGCCCAGGGCTCTGTCCAACCTGGCCTTGAAGACTGCCAGGGATGGAGCATTTACCACTTCATTAGTGTCATGGGTTCAGCAGTAGCAGTCATTTTTTCTCCTTCTTAGTAGTTGGCGCAGCACTGTGTTTTTGACTTGTGGCCTGAGAACAGCGCTGATAACTCCAATGTTTTTAGTTATGGCTTAGTGATGTTTGGTCTGGCCAAGGACTTTTGGAGCATCATGCTCTGCCAGGGAGGA
>JANRGW010049494.1:0-16170 GCA_024733675.1 Psilopsiagon aymara
GGCAGGGTGAGATGGAGCTGAGGAACAATTCCTGCCCCAAAGGGTGCTCAGCATTGGAACTGCCCAGGGCAGGGCTGCAGTCACCATCCCTGGAAGTGTTCGCAAAACACCTAGCTGAGGCCCTCAGTGCCATGGGTTGCTGGTGGTCTGGTGGTAAAGGTTGGGCTTGATGTTCTTAAAGGTCTTTTCCAATCTCGTTGATTCTATGAGTCTGTGATACCCAAACTTTGAGTGAAAACACGTCTTGGCAATCACAACATCTACACATCTTTACTGTAATCTGTGATTTGTATTGCAGCACAGCAGAAATGTAAGTTACTGCTGGCTCTCTCCATTCAGCTGCCTTGGAGTATATGCAGCATCTCTGTTAGTGATGCCCCCACCCAAACTGGGCTCACTGACCTTTCTCAGCCTGCAGTCATTTCGCTGTTTCACCTGTGTTATTTTAGTTTTTCATTTATGTTTTGTAATATTCTGATGTTGATGAAGGCATCAACACTCTACTCCTCCTTCCCTCTATCTCAATAACTTCCCATTGGATCCCACGGCATCTGTAATGACTTGCTTTTCATCATATGTAGCACCCAAAAATTTGGGGCTTGGGAAGGTATGCAGCATCTAAGCATCTGGGGGAGAAAAAATAGGAAATTTTACTGGATTTGTGGTAGAAAGAGCCACAGACTTTAGCTGCGTCCATTGCCTGTGAATTTACAGACACTTTCAGGACAGAGGGTAGCAAACATCAGTGTTGCTATATCCAGGTTTTGGAAAGCATTTATCCATGCCATGGCAGGAATGTTACTTCTTGAAAGAACCACACAGACAGTTGCAGATGATCAGAGCTGGTTTTAGTACCACAGAAATCACTAAAAGACTGAGGATTTTTATTTAGGCAATGCAAAATAAAGAATTTGTAGGAAGTGATACCTCCTGCAACCGCCTTTTTTGCAGAGCAAACAATCTGCTACTCAGTTGCAGAAGAGGAGATAGAGAAGTGAGAATGGTACTTCTGATTAAAAAAAAAAGAAAGAAAACTCATCATTTCAGCTACTTTATTCCTGTGCCATATTGTGCAGTTTTCATTAGGAAGAGGTCAAAGACCTACAGATGTGCATTTCTCAATATTGGGAATAAGGACTTTAAGGCATCTACTACTGGCTAAACAGCGGAATATTTGTTTAAAGGTCTGCAAGAAAGGAGCACTTTGAAACATCATGCTGGAGTTGTCCTTGCCAAAGGAGATGCTTGTGCGCTGACACTCATGCAGGATGATCTGGTATATCTAGAAAGTAACTAGAATCCAACCAGTTGGCACAGGGTACCTCTTACAGCAAGCTGGAGTGGCTAGGGACCCTACTCATAGAAAAGGAAGGGGACATATGCCCTTATGTGTAACAAACAGAACTTGCTGCAAGCCACAGCGCACACTGTGCAAGCTTTATGTGTCACATCCTGATCACACAGCTCCTCTCTGACTCCTACACCAAAGTGCACGTGTGACTTTTAGGCAAAGGACAGTGCCACCCATCCCACGTACAAACTCTCAGAGATCACTTTCCCAACATTTACCATCAAATGACTGCACACAACAATCAGAAGCCTCTCACGCATGACAGCCCAACCAGCATGGTGTTTTCATAATGATCCTCCTAACACCCTACGTTACCGCGCTGCTCCAAGGCTTTCTCCTCCTTGCTAAAAAACAAGCTGAAGCCACAGTTCTTTTCCCCCACTTGTTGGTTTGGGGTCTTTTTTCAGACCTCTCCTCTCTATCCCTCCTGATTCCCTTCCGATTCCTTCCTGACACACGTGAATGAGATAATAGAGTAACTGGAGCAAATATTTTCAGAATTATTTCTATAGGCATTTTCTGTCAATTCCATAGTTACAGGGCTGATGAATAAGTAAAACTGATAGTCCTGATTGGGGCATGGTATTGCTGAGTACTGCACAGATGACAGCTGATACAGATGGCTTTAATCTCGCTACATCCCGAAATTAAGAATATTCATATTCTTGGATTACAAAAATTCCGATCAAAATCCAGGATATTTCCATAAAAGCGATCAATAATTACCTGAATGACAATCCAACAGGGACCACTTTTTTCCAAACCAGAAAAGAATTGGTGCATTACTGTGGTGTTAAATGGTGCGGTATCAGTTTGCAGTATCATCTTTGAGGTGAGATATGAAACAGAGGTCTGATCTATAATCGTATTCATAGATCACAGGGTATATTGTAATAAGTGTTAAAGCAGGCAGGCTGTCCCGGATTTAATGTTGGCTAACTCAGTTTCAACTTTAAAATCTCCTTTGCAATTTCCGTGGAATGTACAAGTCACACTCACACCCTGCTCTAAAAATGTCGTGTTGTCGCAGTTGATAGAGAATTTGGCCATGCTGAAAGTGCTGCATTTCTCTCGCACTGAGTTTAATCCCACATAGAGGGGTATAAGGGACAGGACCGTTTTCAAACCTGACCTTCTAAGGTAAGCAGTGAGACAAACACATTCGAACCTAAGTCTGAAAATGATGTCTGTGCTACTAAAAGGTTATTCTACAGCTCTTTAGTGTGAAAGATTATATATAAATAAGTGACATTTCAGGAGACAAAGCGACAGAAGCAGCATTTCATAATTTTAAATACATGTTTTTTTTTGTCTTTCAGCATCTTTCAGTTATTCCTATGAATGTCTTTGGCTCTAATGAGGTACAGCAAACGAAGTAAACATGAAGAATAAAAGAAAGAATTCAAAATTAATGGGTAAATCATTTTTACATGTCCAAATTGTACAGCAAGTTGATGAGTTAGTCTATCAGAAATTCAATGTGCACGTATGATAAATCTGGTCAGCTGTTTGCATGTAAAAGATCTGTAAGTCTTGTCTTTACTTGGAAGTTTTCTGATTAGGATTTTAGGTATCATTTCTGATGGCTTTCCAGATTGACATCCGTGGTCTACTTTGATAATGAATACCCCAAGAGAGCACAGAGACACGACTGGGTCTCAGAAGCTGGGAGCATTTCAATCAAAGATGGTTTGTTAATAATAAAGTAAGAAAAAAAGCCATTTGCTTCTTTTGCAGTGACTGCAGCGCTGACCCTCTCTTGGTCCTGCTAGGCCTGTCTGAGCAACAGCGGAGTTCAGTGGTAATTAAAGCAACAGTGTTGTGAAAAAAGTGTGAATTACTTTTACAAGAAGACTTGGATGTTGCTACCGACTGACAAAGCACAGCAGGAGAACTCTGCTGGATATTAAAGAGCTATGGTAGTCACTGTATTGTAAGGTGGCTTTTCAGCACAATGCAAAATTGTGACTTTTCACAAGTTTATACCTCAGGAACCATTTGAGTTATCGGCTTAAAATTTAGTATGTTTTATAAGGCACAGAGCAGACACCATAAATGCGTCGTGCCTGGTAAAACCTGGTCCTGTTTAAATGATGTAGGATCTACAATCATTTCTTTTTTATCCTTCAATTATGACTTCCCTGGGTAATTATTGCAATATTACAGCCCAGACTGTTGTGCAAAATTTCAGGAAGGGCTCCATATTCAGAGATCTCACAGCAAATTATTGCAGTGTCAAATAGCCTGAATTTCCATTTTCGGCATTTTTAAACTTAAAAAAAAGCAGAGCACCTCACATTTTTGGCATTGTACAGAGAATTAAGCCAGGTATTATACAGCAGCCTGGTACTGTACTGTATAAATATCCTTTTAAGACAACATGGTTTTGTGAGGCAACACAAAGGACCAGTTCTGACAAGTGCTTCACTACCTCAGTGTTCCTTCTATAGTCATCAGGAAAAAAGCATGTTACAGCAGCTTGTTGTTTTGTTAGTGCCAAGAAAGAACAGGGGATCCTGAAGTTAGTTTGCACACATGTAGATACAGGAAAGACAGCATATACATATGGAGATGTTCCCATTATTCTGAGAAAATAAAGGTTAGGATTCAGCCTGATAATCTACGGCATAAAGGGAGGGAATGCTCAACACAATGCGATGGTGGTGTCCTTCAGCGTGTGATATGATTTGAGTCAGTACAGTGGTTTCTAAATTAGTTTTCAGTACAGCGTGAGGAATTCAAATAACCAGAAACATGGAATTTTCAATTTAAGATTTACTTAGGAGCTTGAAACAGCAAATAAGGATTTTCTACATATTCATTTGAGTTCTATTTTGAACAAAGCTTGGACCTGCTCTGAGCAGCCCAGCTAATTTGTAATTTACACAACAACCATGAAGAAGTAGTTACCTGCATGAACTTTCAGGGCAAAGCTTTGCAGTTTTTATTCCAACAGATGAACACAGAAGTCCAATGGAATTATGAAAATCTATGTGTGAGCCTAAGACCACAGTCAAAAAAAGATAGATAATCTGATATCTGGTATTATCCCTGGGGTTAGAAGACTCATTACCAGAGAAAAAAATCTTCCTTCCCAATTTTTGGAAGGCAGCAGGTGTGTGCTCATCACTGTTCTAAAGAATAAGGCAGAGCTTGGGTAGCCCTTAGGGGAAATGCTACACATACTTTCCCTTGTGCAGTCCTGGCGTTACCCTAAAACAAATCAGTGTTCACTATTTGGCAGCAGCTTGAAAGAAATGATACAGCAGTCCTTCTGTCAGGTACAGCACTTCCATAAAGTGTGCTCATGGATTCTTGTAGTGCACTGAACCACCCTGCTGCATAAATCTAGTATCAGAAGAACCACTTTCCTACAGTTTTGTGACATCAAACTAAAACCACACGTTGCAGAACCCCCACCTGCAATGCACATCTGTCACAGAATAAAGGAATCAAGAAAATACAGGAGAAAAAAGTTGGAAGAGGAGGGACACACACATAAAAATCAATCTTAAAGAATCTGAGGATTCTTCTCTACTATTTGTTCAAATGATGGGTACTGTTTACTGCCCTGAGACAGCAAACAGCATAGAAATATTTCTTACTATTCTTACTTACTTTTTTTTTGTAGACTGCTTGATAGGCAACATGTATCCTTTGTTCAATCCCGTCTATGTCTTTCAAATCTGAGGAGGTTCTTAAGACCTGATGCGAGTCTTTCGTGGTAGGAAAAATAACAAAAGCTTGCTAGAATTCAGAAATACAGCTCAAAACAATAAACCTCCACCTAAAACCTTAAATGCCCTGTTATCTCTCTCAGATATATACACAATTGTACATAAAGATAATCAGATCCTCCAGCACCACTACCGTAAACACAGTATCAAAACAGATGTCCACGAAACTAATCCCTTTAACCACCACTGACTCCTAGGCTGCCCTGTTCCTATCCATAAATAATTCTGTCCTTGAAATGAAGAGTTTGAACAATGCTTTTTGACTAATGTACAGTTAACAAACCTTTGGTTTCTCTAAAATTCATATCAAATATGAAAACACCCTCACTTCTCCCAGCATATCATCTTTCCTTATACTTTTCTCTCAAGGAAAGCTTGATTCTTGCAATGATCCAGCGAAAGATTTCATGATGTGCTTAATATTAAGCATATGTAGCTGTTCATTTGCTTAAGTGCTTTGCTGGAAGAAGGTCAGAGTGCTTCGAGCTTTAAAGGATGAAACCTAAATTTTGCCTCCTGCCCTTTTCCCACCCTGAACACCGCTAAACTGATAGCAAAATTGATTAAATCAGTGCAAAGCTTCGTACTCCGTTTAGGACCTGGGTTACCAAGTCAGTCAGATCTCTTTCCTTTACCGTAACATCGTGAAAGCCACAGAATCTGCATCTGGAATGAACATAAAGAGACATAACTGCTTGCTTTCCCCCATGACAGATGGGTAGTCTCGAAATTAAGGGTTGGAGCCATCATTCCTGGCTTATACATTAAGGGATGAATTGCATTATTAACTGAGGGGCTGATGTGGCTGTTTATTCCCAACCACAATCACATAGCAGGGGCTAGTTGTATCAGGAGGTTAAAATCCTTGTCCCATCAAAGAAATCTTCATGTGTCTGCTCCAACAGGGAAGTTGCATATGCTCAGTACCTGACAGAAATGGCCCTTGGAGGAAAGGTTGCTTGAGTTAGACTATTTGTGTGAGTGAGAACTGCTCACCACCACGGCAAGTCACATAAGCAGCCACTTGACTTGGAAGCCTGGTACACTCTCCAGAACAAAACCAGTGAGCAATGTGTCCAGTGAGTAACAAAGACTCACCTGCTTTTTGATCACATTTTATATCCTTCTCTTGCTATGCAAAGAGAAATGCAACACATCCAAATGCATGTGACATGTCAGTCTTCAACTCCCTTCGTCAAATGGAAACAATTACAACCCAATTAAATGACAGTCCCATGCTAAATACACTGACATGAAAACAGGCTTTTGCAGCATCATTCCAGTCACATTCTCTAGCAGTTGGTTTATCACTTAGCAATACTGCTCAGCTGAGCCATTATTCTTTTCTTGCATTTTGATTAATTTTATAGTTAACCTGAACTTCTCTGATCAATCAGATCTTCAGATATTCACAAGCTCAACCTAAGGAAGAGCCAGAAACCACTAATGAGATTATTATTCAGTAGGCCCATATGAAAGTATGCATCTAAAAGCCAAGATTCATACCAGATAACTGTTTTCTTCAGTGGTAAAGAACAGTTTTTACACTGCGTGACCTTTAGAGAATAGAGAAGTGGTGAAAATACCTTTGACTGCTGTTTATGTGTAGACATATGGGGTCTGAGATGTTAGCAGGCAGTTCATACACCTAATTAAAGAACTTCCTGTACACATAACAGCTCTGATTTTTTCTCAAGTAGGAAACAAAATTTCTCCTTCTCTTATTTTTTCCCTGTTTCACAAAGAGTGTAGCACAGTGTCCTCTTGCCTCCAAGTGATGTAATTCTCTGATGCTCAAAACATAAAGTCCCTACATACAAAGTGCTCTGGCAAAGGTTAATTGTGAACTCAAACAGTGACACACTTGATTCAAAGCACAGTATTGAAACCTGCTTCTATGCAGGCAGATGACCCAAGCAGATGCAAAATTCATTCCCTGAGAAGTAGGTGGAAATGGGCACTCCTAACACTGAAGCCAACTAGAAGAATCAGAAGAATCAGGCAGAAAAAGCTTTCCAAGACAAAATCAATCTACCTTAGAATTCCTTTCAAGGGCAGAGGTGTATAAAACCAATCCTGACAAGTTCTGAATACCTCTCAAGTGGTACTCACCATCTCAAGTTACTTTTTAAGTTCACTGTTGCCTATCCCAACCTGTCAGCATCAGCCCCATAAGTCAGCAGAAAGAGGGAGGCAAAGAATAAGAAAGTAAAATCAGTGCCTTTGGAGTATAATCTTCATGGACTGAGCAAGCATGCCTGCTCTACAAGTCTGAGAGACTGCAGCTCTTCACTAACTTGGATTTATTTAGTATAGGCAGTATTAAGTAATATAGGGACAAATTGCTGTGTGAGAATGTAAGTCCTATATCCCCCCTCCCATCAGTTAGCAAACCACAAGACTTCAGTATTAACATGACTGAGAAAGCAGTTAAAATGACACAGCACGGTAGCAATGCATAACCTCCAAAATGTTTTAACTGCTCAACAAAGAATACAAAAGTATGTTCCTAATACAGGCTTTTAAATGGATACAGAGAGAACATGGGGGTTCTGGGCTCTCCATCACCCCTATTGCACCTTCTCATTAGTACGCAATGAACACACTGATCACCAACACTGCAGTTTTTACCACGTCAACCTGTTGAGACTTTCCACTACAACTATCAAAGACACAAAATAGCTGGAGTAAACTGATCACTCAGCAATGTAATCTGGAGCCATTTCACTTAAAATATTCCCTTGTAGGGCAAATATTGATGACTTCTTAGTCATTTAGGGGACTAATACACACACACATACACAAAAACAAACCAAACAAACCCCAAAGAAATACACACCACACACTCCCCCCAAAAGGTAAGTTTCTGGTATCTGCTTTGTCTCATCACTGACTTCATGAGCTAACAATCCAAGGCCCTTCTACTAGAATTCATAGGAAACCTCCAGTTTTAACAAGAAAAGAGATCATGCCTTTCTATTATGGTACAGATGAAATAGTTCAATTCTCACCATACTAGCCTCAAAATGTTACACTACAAAAAGTACATTTGATTTTAAAAAGTACCTATGGATTTTTATAAAACGAAGGTACAAGCACTTAAATACATCGCAGTCATCTGGTGCTCACAAGCCGCAAGGTGTGCAGCTATGGGTGAGCTTAAAAGGTCAAGTAACTTACTTTTACCATGTCATGTGTCATCCTAACAAGATAGCTTTAACAATTAGACACTGTTGTAAATTAACATCTATAATAGTTGTGTTTCCTGCCTGGATTTAAAGTGGGATTAAGGGAGAACAGGCCTTCTGCATACAGGACCCCACTGTAAATAAGAGAGATGGACTAAGTCTATTCCCTGGCAAGTGAAGGAGACAGAATACACAGAAGCAGCATAATGTGAGTTTATCTCAAAGGCAGTGTGCCTGCGACTACAAGTGAACAGCAAACCCCCTGGTGATCCACTATCATACGAGGGGTATAATTTCCTGTAGAGACACTGCTGCTGGTCTCACCACTTGGTTGCCTCAGCTAATCACCTCATTTGCCTGCTTCGGCCATTTGGTGAGATAAAGAATGAGGCACAAAGGGGTGGCAAAGGATGGTGGCACCCAGGGAATGAAAATTAAATGAAGATATGTGAGGTTAAACTAACAAAGGTAAATGTATGGTATTGCCTACACTGGCGGTTTTTGCCTCTGTAGGCCCAGCATATATCTAAGTACAGCCCAAGTGCAACATGACTCTGCCTCTGACGGAATATTGTAGTGCAAACAGATGCACAACTTCATGCTTTTACCCAGTGGTAAGACAAAATTCTTAGCACGGGTGTGCCTGTGTCTCAGAACAGGAGTCCAAAGAAAATCAGTGGGTAAAAACTTCTGCATGCAGATGTGCACACAAGCCACAAATACCAACTATGAGAATGAAGAAGAGGACACACAAAAAAATTAATATTAAACATTTTCTATTAGGATAGCCATCGAATTATGATTTGAGATCTTCTACCACTTCAGACAGACAGCTCATTTGCTCAGAGAGATTCTCAGCATCCAAATCAGAGAATAACAATCTTGCAGCAACTCCCCTCTTGAAGGACACAAGCATGATTCTATGGTGGAGCAAGGACTTCACCCTGAAGTACCTTCTGTGGCCAGCTGTGCTGCTCAGCCCACAGGGCAAGGCTTAGTGCAGGCTAGGACTGAGGGAGCAGCACAAGTGTTCAGCAGGAGCTGTGCCTGTAAAAGTGCTTCTTTTGTCCTGTCTGAAAGATGAATGCACTTTGCTGAAACTGAGTTTCTCTAGCCCAGTTTGTACAAGTATGGCAGTTGGCAATATGCGCAGCCAAGTTTTGTAAGGTACAGCTCAGGAAGGTACCTCATATACTAGTGTAAGTGGTAAGTAAAATAAGAAGAAAATGATGACATTCTTCAAGAAACAGCTTTAGGTCCTTGAAAACGATTATTTCGGTTTGCCTGCAACTGTAAAAATGAGTTTCAGATAATAGGTTTTCTTTTATATAGTAAATGATAAATGAGCATTTAAACATTGACTCATCCACCAACAAAGACATAAAGAACATAAAACCCCACTGTGGTAACAGGGAGTTTGAGGACTAAAGTCACCTGATTTTTCAACCTGGTGATTACACCATAAGGATGTTCATTTGTCTTTACTTCCACTCCAGTGTTCCAAAAAGTATATATATTTCCACCAAAGACAATCAACCCTTTTAGCTTCGGCCATTTATATTTCTGCACTAACCCCCACAAGAGGTTTCTGTTCAAAGTTCATGGGTCTTTTATGACCATAAAGATTATAGCTGGAATATTCTGACCTCAGGATATCTAGAGAGCACAAAAACACTAAAAGAAACCCTCCTCCAGTCTTCCACCTCACTCAATATAGGATTAAATACCCTAAGAATAAGATCCTGCTGAAAAAAAGAGTCTTATCCACTTTGATTACCAATAGCAGTTCACACAATCAGCTCCTCTGTTGGTCTCAATGTAACAGGAATGAGAAGTAAAATCATTATGTTGGGCCCAAGAGTTTTCAAACAGGGGGGAGGAGAAATCTAAGCCAAAATAATAGAATATGAGGGGGGAGTTTTGTGATTATTAGCATGGAAATTTCCATTTTCCTAGAAAATACCTCTCCAAAGCTTTACAATGAATACTGATAGGAGAGAACTCCAACAGCACAAACACAAGTTCACCTCATAATAACTATTATTCAACAGATCAGCTGAATTTTAACATTTCAAGAGACAATCTGTGTTCATGGTGAGTCAGAGGTATAATTTCTTGACAAGGTTTTATTTCAGTTGTCTCCTGCATTAAGGAAACCATAGGAAGGAAGCTATTAAGATTTTAGCATGCTCCACGCAAGGAAATCTTACATTAGGTTTTTGGAGGCTTTGGGCTGGGTTCGTTTGTTTTGAATCAAGATTAGGCAGTGCAATACCACTGTATATATACCAATACCTGTATTTTACATTTGCTGGTTTGAAGCATAAAATGCGTTTCTTAACTTTCCCACTAACCTACCATAGATATGCTTGCCCAAGGCACACGTGGCAATTTGAAAACAAGTCAAGATCTCAGCTAATTTTAGCAAATATGTATTTTCAAGTAAAAGCACACCTTTTACATTTAGTTCATCAAGCTCTTCGTCTATTTTCTCCAATAAAATGGATTGCTCCTACTCAAATCTTTGGCAGACAGACAATATCGTCGTAAGTTTTGGAAGTGCCCTGCACATGGCAAACACTATCACAATGAAAACAAACAAATGACTTCTATTATGCAGTCATTTCAAAGTAGAAATTAATCTATATGAATGCTTATGGACCTCTCCACTGCAAACTTGCAAAAGAACCAATCAGGAAGTTAGAACACTATTTGGCTCAGGAATATGATTTTTTTTCCCCCTCTGTTGACTGATGGGTGAAGAATATTGAGCTCATGAATTTGGTGAGACTTGCTTTCTAGCATTCAAAACCTTCGGAAAATAGCTGGCTGCAACTCTGTGCGAAAGCTGCTACGTCCTCTAAATGGTTCGCTGTGATCTGAATACTGAAAGAAAAATAGAGCAAGGATGCTGGAGAGCGTGTAAATTAACTAGGGTCTTCAATCACCGGCATTCCAGCAGTCAGAGAGTAATTCCTTAATTGGAGTGAAAGTATAAACGAAGGATAGAGTCAGCATGAAAAGGGGAAAACCACAGTTCAAAGCGGAACATGCTCTGTAACGTCTACAGGCAAACTTTGTCATTGCAGTGGAACAAACGGCATGTTTGACAGTAATGCGATAGTTCCAGCTCAGCTTGTCACTTTCTGTTGCAGGACCCTTCATTTAAGGTGCTTACAACTCTACCAGACTTTAATAACTTGAGCCAAAATATCTTCAGAATGAATTGTTTGGTAATGATTAAGATCAAGGAGGGATTGGGGGGAGAGTTCCCCCTGTTCAGGGGAGCCTCAGATTTGGCATCAAAAAATTTCCCTGAAGGTTCAACCTGCTTTGGGGACATTTCAGTCTAAGGCTGCCAGGGCAGTGCAAAATGGCAGTGCCACATCAGGCTCTTCTCCCTTTGTTCCTCCATTCAAGGACTGAGCGCAGGAAGCCTCTGTTTTCCATACTCCCCTTCCTGGCCCTCAACACACCCAGGGTATTTTTCTGACCAGAAAGGTCTTTGTGCAGCCATCACTGCACAGGACACTCCCCAGAAGAGCTATGTTGAAGTGAGAGCTTGGGCTGAAGCACAGGCAAATACCCACGGGCATTCCTTCTGGCTGCATCCTGGCCTCACTTGTTCTGAAAGAGAGTGTGAATCAAAAGTAACTTGGCACGTGGGGCTGTGGGCACAGGGATCCCCACCTCTATTGATACAGCCTTTTGAAAATGCCCACTGAATAACCCAGAGGTTTCAGCAGCCTTAATTGTGGCATTTCTTGCCTTCAGAGCTTTGTAACCTTAGCATTCTCCCAACATGGCTTTTAAATGTACCATCCTACTTGCATCTGGAAATGAACAGCCACCATCCCACCAGGTTTCCAGCCCTAGTCACTCCCATTTTAAAAGATACACCCTAAGGACTGACATACATAATTCAGGTTTTGGATCACAGTAACCCCTCTGAAACCTTCTGTCTCGGCTGTCAAAGAAATTGACCTTTCTCAGTTTAAAGGTGCTTTCTCATAGGAATCCTCTCAAAACTTAAAGCTTTTTAACATCCATCCAAGAAAAACAATATCTGAAAGTCTTGTGGACTCCACTTCTGGGCTTCTGAATATATTCATTTGTCATCAGCAAATGTTGGGGCTGCCTAAGGTCTTCAGTCACTTGTCCAAAGGCTAAGGATCCCTCTCTGCCTCTCATCTCTTCTACACAGAAATTCACTAAAATACATACATTTAACAAACAATTCAATAAATAAGAGTCTTCAAGAATTCCTTGCAATGTAACCCTGCTTTTCAAGCCCTTTTCGTGAGGCAGCTTTCACACGCAGTCTCCTTTTACAGCTTATATATACAATCTCAGTCATCAGACCATTTAACTAGGGCTGAATGTCGTACGTAATTACACATTATACCCCGATTTTCCAAGATGCTGAGCTTTGGAAACTTCTGCTGACTTTGAAAATAAGACCTAACTGTACAAATAAATGGCACGTAAGTCACTCACTACATCCTTCCCACAGCACGAGAGCCCCATGGTTATATTCTACTTTCTCTCCCCCTATCTGCACTCATTTTTGCTGCTCTAAAACTTCCATTTTTGTGAGAGAGGACAGTGTCACACTAACTCCAAAGGATTTCAGTGACCAGGGAGAATAAGAGGCCCTGATTATACCATACAGCGCCCAAGTATGGAATGAAGTCATGCTGGGCTAAACATATATATACACACCCATCAGAAACAGGGTCCTTGTGAGAGTGACTGTTCCCATGTGAAGTGTGAACGCCTTTTGCCAGCTCCTCCTGACTCTGGAGAGAGATGACCTCAATTGTATTTTTACCTCAGACATTACTGAATTACCTGAAGTTATAGGAGAAAATGACACCCTTTGTCAGTGAGGACACTGGTTTTGCAGAGCAAGCAGCTTGCAGAAACAATTAAATCCACAAGGAAATCCTGCAGATGTTGAGCAGTCCACAGAGAAAAGCCTTAAAGTTCCTCTGTGCAAACCTCTGTTCCCGCACTGAGCTGACACCATATCCTTTTTGTCACCTCTTCCTTTTGCTAAGAGTTCATCGCAACACAGTGATAAAATGACATGACAGTTGATGCTGGCTGCCTTAAATCCCCTGGCTGTTCCTAAGAACTATATTGCAACAATTGGGCATAACTACAGTCTTTAGCAGACAGCCATCAGGTCCCTCAGGTTCAACAGGAAGCCTTGCAGCTCTGCTAGCTCAGATGGTCACCAGTGTTTATTAGCTCAGGATGAACATCCTCACATCTACCTTGCTTGCAGTCATAGAGCAAGCTGAAAGACAACACATCTGCTCAGAGCATAGATCACAAAAAAGACTATGTGGGTGTTTCCATTCTATCCTGTCACATTCCACGGCTTAAAAATAGCCTACGATCTTGTAAGAAGGCATCTCAAAGTCATATAGAGAAGAAAAACATGATTAATCAACTCGTGCACTCATCTCTTCTAAATTTATGAAAAGCCTTAAAAAAGCTAATAATAACAATAAAAATAAAACATCAACAATAACCTTAAATATATAAATGCAAGTAAGACTATGCCTAAAATACCTGAATTTCATGAAACTTAGTGGTTTTGTTTGGAGAAGCATGGGGAAAGGAAGTACACTCACAGAAAGGAGGTTGGAGCACTGCAGACAGCTAGGAATACCACGCGCCTGCTTGACCTCAGCCTTCCCTCTCTAGACATACAGAGCGACTTACAAATGATCACACAGATCCAATTTTTAGCAACTAAAAAGGTTGTGTTTTAAAGATTTCCTCTTTATCTCAGTAAGTGACTTTTTACCAAGGTTGCGAGTTCAGAGAGATGTTGACAGATCTTATAATTGGTTTTCATTTTGCCATTTGGAAGTTTAAAAAGCTAACAAAACCACCCCCAAACCGAACAACAAAACCACCACCAACCCCCAACAGATAAACAGGATATTATCACACAATACACCAGAAGCTGCTCTTGTCTCCCCCTCCTTTCACTCCCTCCTCCCCCAAATCAGATAATCACATGTAACTCGTCACCATTACGTCAAACAAATTATGCTCTGTTGAAGCATGAAGAGGTTTTCTGGCAGTTCTTTGAGTCCAACCGATCTCATTTTCACTTGACAACAGGTATCTGTAGGTGTAATAGCATTATGGTTTGGCTGTACTGAAACTGCACCTCAGTAAACACTTCTCATGTCACTTCTCAAACAAATATTTGTAACTTTTATCTGGGAAACTCTCAGGTTCACTAAACAAATACAGTCTCTGAACATCAGACTCTTTGTCCTTTATTTATTACAGATCATCTCCCTAGTACGTTACTTAAAAAGACTGCAGAATAAAGAAAGGAGAGAGTGTGACGAGCTTTCAGCTAAAGCACTTAAACATAGACTACCTTTTAAATGTTGTTCTTTTTTTCTTGACTAAATTGATATAGTCAAGCCACTTAAACTGCTGGGTCGTGTCCATCACTGGAAGAAGCATGTTTCTATAAAAGGGAAGTATAAGTTTTGTCACAGAACATCAATACTAAAAAATCACTAGGCAGACTGCTTGGGTGAAATGCTGGATCCGCAAAGTCAATGACATAAGTTCTACTGACGTCTGCGGAGAAGTTGTCCCTGTTTTCTCCAATGACATTAAACTAAGGATGTGCCCTGGGCTCCCCAGAGGTGTAGGGAAAAGGTGAGCACTTTGGTCTTTTCCTCCCTTTCACAAAACTGAGTGGGAAGACAGAGTTATTCCTGCAAAAGGCCGATACATTCAAAACCACAGCTTTTTAAAGGTACAACTGTTAATGATGTATTAGCTACAGATACAAAATTAAGTTTTCATTGGGTAAAAAATGTTTGTTCAAGGTCTTTTTTAAATGGTTTTCCATTTCCTTGAAATGATGTAAGCCAATGAGTCAGAACGGCCAAAACTTTCAGCAGTCCTGTTACTGGGTACATGCCCAATTCAAATACAATGGTCACCAACTCCATTAAATTCAAATTTTCAGGAAAGATGCATAGACCTGGGCCTTTGCTTCAAAGCCATCTGTACAAAATATTCCCCCCAAGATCCTATAGGCCAAATTCAAGTTGAAAGACCATGATCTATGAATGTACTCTGTATTTTCAGGGGAAACTTGCAAAACATTATGTGAGCCGCTGCTGTCTCAGTGATGGAAAGTACAACCCAAAGACTATAGTGGAGCCATGGACGTAATGTTAACATCCATTACATTACTGCACCAGACACTAAACTGAGACCTAGTGATGTTCAGTATGCCACAGAGCTTCCTCTGGTGGGACGCAGGATGAAATCACTGCGGTCGAGCAGAGATCTATAGAGGAAGCTTTTTCTTCCATACCGCCACGAACGATGAAATGCTGGAAAACAGCTGCAGCAGGGGCAGCTCCTAAGATATATAAAGGCTTAAACCCCTGGTGTACTGGGCTTTAGTACATCTAACTGCCATCTCTCAAATTAAAAACAAAAAACAGGAAGCAAACTCTTACATTTTCACTATACAGAGCTTTTTTTGCTGTGGCATGAAGCAACGTACCAGGTTTTACTATTGAACCCAGGAACGGTAAAACCCAATTACCTACTTCAGTTACCAAATTAGAGCAGTAATTCTGTGGGAAACAATATTGCAGGTCGAGGGAGGTGATCCTGCCCCTATGCTCTGCTCTGTGAGACCTCACTTGGAGTACTGTGTGCAGTTCTGGTGTCCTCAACATCAAAAGGACATGGAGCTATTGGAACAAGTGCAGAGGAGGCCACGAGGGTGATCATGGACTGGAGCACCTCCGGTGTGAAGATAGGATAAGAAAGTTGGGGCTGTTCAGCCTGGAGAAGAGAAGGCTGCGTGGAGACCTCATAGCAGCCTTCC